>PVJI01023233.1:0-23928 GCA_004026765.1 Micronycteris hirsuta
GAAGAGTGATTAGAAAATCTGGTACATAATAAAAGGTGAGCTTGTTTCAATTCTTAGTATCTAAAAGTATCTTCCTTTTTATAAAGATTATTTATTCATAGTTTGTAGGAATTAATCATTGTTTGAGGGAGTTCTGAGATTTTTAAGTGGTGACTTAGCTAAGACATTTTCTGTTCATATTAAACATAGGAATCTGCTGACTCTTGGCATCAGCTGTGCAATTAATCAGTGTATTTATCTACTTGGAAGCTCACATTGAATCAGTAATAAGATATTCAAAATTGTGCCAGGCCAAAAACTTTTAATGAGTATACTAATGACAAAATGTCTATTAAGTGGAGAATAAGTTATATTTTCAAAAAGAAACCAACACAGAAACTAAGAGGCCAGCATCAGTGTGATAGCACCTGTTCTGTGTTGTATGTACTCCACTGACCTCTGGGGTGAAACCAGGCCTGTAACTCACATCTCAGAAATACCTTCAGATCCAATTTTGATAGGCAACTGCCACAGACTGAATGTATCCCCCACTCAAATTCTTATACTGACTTCCTAACCCCTCAGGTAGTAGAAGAGGGGCCTTTGGGAAGCTTCTGGATCATGAATGGGATTCCTGCCCTTATAAAAGAGAATCCAGAGAGTCTCCTTTCCCCTTTCATCCTGTGAGGGCACAGCAAGACAACGGTCATCTATGAACCAGGAAGCCAGTCCTTAACAGGCACAAGATCTTGGTGACTTGACCTTGGACATCCCTGCCTCTGGAACTGTGAGAAATAAATGTTTGTTGCTTATGCCACCTAGTCTATGGTATTCTTTTGTTAGAGTAGCCTGAACACACAAAGATGGCGATAAAATCAATCTCATTAGATAATGTGACAGAATTAGCCACTAGCAGCTAAGTTTACTTCACTACTCACATATGGTCTAAATAACTTTTAACTATTTTCAAAAAAAGCAAACACATGAGTCTTTTTAAAAATTCATATCCTTCCTCTTGTTCTTTATTGTTTGTTCTTGTATTTCTTCATCTCTAAACTTTTTACTTTGAAATAAATTTAGACTTACAGAAAAGTTGCAAAATAATACAGCATTCATGTATACTATTTACCCAGCTTCTAATGTTAACAACTTATATAGCCAGTGTACAACTATCAAAACCCGAAAATTTACACGGCACCATGCTATTAAAATAAACTGCAAACTTTCCACCAGTTTTTTAATCCCTAATGTCCGTTTTCTGTTCCAGGCTCACCTGCGGCCCACATTGCGTTTAGTTGCCTCCTCCATCTTCTTCAGTTTATGGGAGAGCTTCAGTCTCTACTTGTCTTTCAGGACTTTGAAATTTGTAGTAAATATTTCAGGACTTTGAAATTTGTAGTAAATATTTCAGGACTTTGAAATTTGTAGCAAATATTTTATCGAATGTCTTTTAATTTGGGCTTTCTGGTGTTTTCTACCGATTAGTCAAAGGTTATTAATTTTGGCAAGAATGCCACAGAAGTGATATTTTCATCTTTAGCCTTTTACAGTGTCTAGTCAAAATAGTATTTTTCAAAATGACTTAGATTAGTTCCTTTCTTCCTTGTCCTTTTCAGTGTAGTTTATTCTATTGTAATCCAGTTATGTCCACTTATTATTATTTATATTCCATACTGGCTGATTTTAATTATTTAACTAACATTAATTAATTTTATTTCTTAATTATTTAAGTATGTAAAACATCTGTAATGTCCTAAGAACCTTGTACAAATTCCTCGTATGAGAGTCCCTGTTTCCCTACTGCCTCACCAATAGACTGTATTGTCCTACTGTTTTATTTTCGTCACTTTAATTGTAATGTCACCTTAATTTGCATGTTTCTAATTATGAGTGAGTTTGAACATTTTTAATTTGTTTGAGTGCTTATATTTTTTTCAAAGAAATTGCCTGCTCACGTTATTTTCCTATTTTGCTACTGGAAAAAAAAAAAACCACCACTTTTAGAAGCTAAAGAACTTATATGTATGACCCGTGGACATGAACTAAGGGAGGGGAATGCAGGTGGTAGGGGGGTGCAAAGCACAGAGGAATAAAGGGGAGGGGGAAATGGGACAACTGTAATAGCATAATCAATGAAATATATTTAAAAAAATAAAATACCAGAAATTGCCACCAAGGAGGGCAGTGGAATTAAATTATATTAACTTAAACATTTTTTGATATATGAGTTTAAAACAAAGTCAATGTCATTGGAAGAAGGATGTAAGGTTTTAAGATAACTTTTCAGTCACTCATCCATTCACACTTTCCATAAATATTTAGAAACTAAAACTAAATCCTTGCCCCAAAACCTAGTAAAGGAAGAGTGATGTGTAAACCATAAATAAACACAGCTTTGCAATACAGGTAGCACTGCAGAGCTCAGTGAAGGTACAGAGAACAAATTGGGTCATTCTATCTTTTGAGGGAGAAACAGCAGTTAGAAAAAGCTTTATGTAGATTAAGAAATGGGAGCTGAACTGAAGGAGGCATCTCTCCTCTAAATATATAATGTCCAAATGCTTAACAAATGCTACCATCTTACTTCCTAGCCACAACGAATAGCCACTACATCCGCCAAAGGACAAACTCCACTTCCGAAAGACCCAGCACCGAATGCAGACTCCGTGTTTACCTCCAACCCTGTCCTATGTTCCATCACTTCACTATGAGACCCAGGGTAGTAATTCTCATTTAACTGAAGCACACTACATCTTACCTTACTGACTGGAAAAAAAGGCAACAAATAATGTTGTTACTTTTACAGGTGTTTCTGATAAAACCTTCTGACACCAGTTAAGGTATAAGACTTTCAGGCATTTTCCTCCAACCACCCTCCCACCCCCAGACACCAATCTTCAAATGAATAATACTTCAGGACTTGCTGCGAGACTTGGAGGTTTTCCATTCTCTTCTAATAACTCTGTAACATTTTGTTTGGAATAAATGCAGAGCTTGTCATTTATATTAAAAAAAACTTTAAATGTGAGTTATGTAAGTCAAATAGAAGGAAAATGTTTTTACCTTATCATAGCCAAGTACAAGTTGTTTTTTTGTGAAAAATATGAAGTCAATCAATCCAAGATAGTTAATACTTGTGAGATTCAGGAAAACAAAAGTTGCTTATTAGTCAAAACTCACTATCAAAAATAGGCACAGTTTTGCCCTGGCCATATGGCTCAGTTGGTTGGAGCGTCACCCTGTGCTCCAAAAGGTTGCAGGTTCAATACCCGGTCAGGGCACATACCTAGGTTTCAGGTTTGAGCCCTGGTCAGGGCTTGTACAGGAGGCAACCAATCTCTCTCTCTCTCTCTCTTCTCCTGCCCCCCCCAAAATAAAAAATCAATAAACATGTCCTAAGGCAAGGATTAAAAATAAACAAAAGATAGGCAGAGTTCTAAGTGAGCATTCTCGCAGCTATCACCTGAACTCTTCTCAGACCCTAAAATGCCACCGGCTCCCACTGGGAAAAGTTTTCTGTTGCCTCTGGACTCTGTCCCAAATCATTCACACATATGGGAAAGCTCCCGTAACACACCACAGAATTAATTTTACTCTGCCTGCACGTACGTCTCTTCCCCCAGGAGATTATGAGCTCCTTTACTTACACATCGAGGTATCTATATCTTTCATTTTTTATCTTAGTACCTGGAACTTGTAATAAATTATTTATTAAACATTGATAGAATGAAATCAATATTAAATAAACATTTAATGTTTCACATTGCTGAAGTAAAATAATATGAGGACTGTTACTGTGGATTATTCATTTGGGGAATATTTTACAATTGTGCATCAAATTAATCAACAACCCACAAAGAATTTAGAGTAAGGATTTGAACTATGCAGGAGATATAATTCACTTTTAAACGTGAAAACTCATAAATTCACTCATACTCAGAGAACTATAAAATATATCAACCATAAGACAACATTGTTTAATTATTCGGGTTTCAAGGATAAAAATGTTTGATAAGCCAGGGTACTAGAGAGAAGCTGGAGGAAATGGGAACTCTTACATTCTTGGACAGAGTACACGCTGAATACACTTATGGATGGCAATTCGTCACCATCTATCAAACTTTAAAAAGCCACTTCCCCCAAGTGCCTTTTCTGGACATTAACTTCCCGAAACAGTTGCGCGGGGTGAATGAGTGACAGCGCACAAGGGACCAGGACCACAGCGACCATGCGCGGTCGACGCTAACGATGCCGACACGTCAGCAGGGAGTGTTCTGCGATTTTCAGAATTATCAACTCTGTCTGGATATAAAAGACCTCTAAAATTCATTATTTGAAATTTTATTACATGAATTTATAATACATGAAATTTAACAAGCGTGTAAAAGAATATTAAAGTATGCTGCAATTCGGGCGATGTAAAAAGAATGCGCCTCCATTTGTGTCCGAAAACGCACGGACTTCTTCTGAAAGGGCGCAGGAAACTGGCAGCAGGTGTGGTCCTGGGGAGCGGGCTAGGGTGCCGAGGACTGCCTCTCGTTTTGTACTTTTAAAACTTGCTACTATGGATGTATATTAGTTCTTCAAAATAAAGAATATATAAAATATAGTAATATAGTGTAAATATATAAATTTTGTTTCAGTTGAAAAAGTATTTATTACTAAGACTGATTACAAAATACAAAAAGTGAAGGAGATACACTGAAAGTGGGAAATGTCGTTTCCAAGGAGCCAGTAGGATACAGTCCTGATGCCCTGAGTCAGCGACTTAGGTCAGCACCCCACCTCCTCAGTGCCTGGCAACAGAATGTTTGCACCAGAATGTGTTTGCGTGTAGATAAGACTTATCCTCTACAGTGAGCGGGGTGCATGCCACAAAAAAACAAGAAAAGTACTAAGTGTCATAGGTCAGAGATAGTCTTCTTATTTTAATCTTAAATTATGTACTATTTTTTTAGGTGAGGTCTTAAATTTAGGTGACTTGAGGGAAAATAGTTAATGTTAGCACACCATTATTTGACTTCCCATGCTCTCGTGGAATTTCAATAATCTTGGGTATTAAAGACAACAAAAAATAATAAAGACCCCCATCAACTCATAATAAACACTCAGCAAACCCCTTCTAGCTTTCACATCATCCATTCTCTCCAGATAAACAGTCTCCTTAAGTTTATAGTATGAACGAGGTCTGTCTCGAAAAAGGCCAGCCATTGTTGATACCGGTCCTACAGACTGCCTACCTGTTAAATGAGTCAAATTATTTTTATTTTTGTTCAATTCATGTGCGTTGAGCATACAATGAATATCATAAAGATGCCCCCTGGCCTCTGTGACCTCATATGCAGGGCTGTGGGGAGGGGCAGATAGTTATACAAACAGTGGTGATGAGGATGAAGATGCTTGAAAATACTGCAAGAGCAAAGACGAAGCAGGCAATTTCGTTTGCCTAGGAGGGAGGTAAAGGACAAAAAGATAAACTCGGAAATAGTGATATTTGACAAGAATGGAATTTTTCCAAAAGACTGATAGGAAAAGGAAATTTATTTGTGGAATGGCTCCATTCAGGGTTTAAGGGAATAAAATTTCAACATAAGTGAAACAAAGATAGGCGATATTTAGCTCTATCCTTTTGCAGAACCGAAGGCAAAAAAGGGGACAGCAACTTTCCCTAAAGTCGCATGACTCCTAGTGGCAGAGTTACCACTCACGTCAGGGCACTGTCTCCCAGTGCAATCAATATTCCCTTTTTTTTTTTTTGCCATTTTTTTTATTGTTCAGTTACAGTTGTCCCCATTTCCCCCCATCACTCTCCCCTGCCCTACCCACTCCCACCTTCCACATTCAATCCCCCCCCTCCCTTGTCTTTGCCCATGGGCCCTTTATACAAGTTCCTTGACTTGACCCTTCCCCTTCTTCCTTCCCACCCTGCTATCCCCCTCCCCCTGCTCTGGTCACTGTCTGTTTGTTCTTTATTTCCATGTCTCTTGTCCTGTTTTGCTTGCTTGTTTGTTTTGTTGATTAGGTTCCACTTATAGGTGAGATCATATGGTATTTGTCTTTCACCACCTGGCTTATTTCACTTAGCATAATGCTCTCCAGTTGCATCCAACCTGTTGCAAAGGGTATAAGCTCCTTCTTTCTCTCTGCTGCATAGAATTCCACTGTGTAAATGTACCACACTTTTTGATCCACTCATTTACTACCGATGGGCACTTAGGCTGTTTCCAGGACTTGGCTATTGTAAATTGTGCTGCTATAAACACTGGGGTGCATAGGCTCTTTTGAATTGGTGTTTCAGGGTTTTTAGAATATAGTCCCAGCAGTGGAATTGCTATGTCAAAAAGCAGTTTCATTTTTCATTTTTTGAGGAAATTCCATACTGTGTTCCACAGTGGCTGCACCTGTCTGCATTCCCACCAACATTCCAGTGCAATATTCTTTACAATACACTATGTGTTTCTTCTGGTTTTAATAGTGTAAAAATCAAATTTATTTTATAAAATAACATAGAAATTATTTCAGGGAATTTTCCCTTTTCTGGAAATTAAATTTTCTCTCTGCCAATTCATCTGCTTTCCAGAAGCAGAGGGTGGTCATTCATTTACGGACCTGAAAGCAGCAAATATAGGATTGCTTTTCCAGGGACTGTGCAGTGTGTACCAGTGCCAGCTCTCTGAATGGGGTCTGGGAGAGAGCCTTAGCTGCGGGTTGGGCTAACTGTGACAACGATGAGCTTTAACTGTGCTCATACAAGTGGTTGTGGATCTATGGTCGGGACAGGGCAGGAGAGAAAAACTGACTGGAACCATTGACTTCAGCCGTAGTGAAGGCTTGATGGCGATGTCCGACTTTGGAGAGGGAGCGTTTTAGCCTCCTTTAAGGTGCCTATTACGCACACGAAATCACTCACAAATACACATGTGTGCACACCCTGGGCCTTTGCAGGACGCAGTGTGTAGCCCAGACGGCCACTGCACGTACCGCACAAGAGCTTCATGTCGAGTTTTCAAAACTCCTCCTTGGGCGTTTTTTCTATCCTTTTTTTCATATAAACACACAAACACCTTAAAACACAGATGACAAACACAAGGCGCGTGGCCAGATTCTGGCCCTCCACCTTGTTTTATCTGGCCCGGCACCTTGTTTCTACCCAGGGGCAGCGCTGAGCTCTCACGTAACTGTTGGGGGTAGTTACATTTACATGGTCCTAAAATGACATTCAGCCAGTTGAAGGCAACTGTGAGGCTGATGTAGCCCCTGGCGAAAATGAGTTTGACACCCTGCCTTAAAAAGAAGTCCCTTTAGCACCTTCTACTCTCACCTACACCTGTGAGCGCTGCCTTTTGCCCCTGTACCCACTAATGCTCTTCTTCTAAAATAGGCTCTTCTAGTTTCCATGGGTGCATTTTGTCCTAAGTATACACAAAACTATAATTATATGTATTGAAATCATTAATCACTCTCTATTTCATAAAGCTCTTCCTCCTTGTCATTGGACACACCAA
The DNA here is from genome assembly GCA_004026765.1 of Micronycteris hirsuta. Classification (NCBI taxonomy): domain Eukaryota; kingdom Metazoa; phylum Chordata; class Mammalia; order Chiroptera; family Phyllostomidae; genus Micronycteris; species Micronycteris hirsuta. The sequence continues at coordinate 7,485 of PVJI01023233.1, forward strand.
TTACTTCTTGCTGTTGTCACTGTTTTTTACTTCTCTATTTAATTTTGCAGTTTCCCACCTAGCCAACCCCCGGTACTACTGTTTCCAGGGTTGCAGCCTCTTATCTGTTCCCTCTCTTTACTTTTCTTGGGCATCCTTCTACATATGTCTTCGTCTGTTGATGACTGCTGACCAGATTCCTGATTCCTGCATAGTTTTAATCTCATATATCCAGGCTTTCCTGGAAAGCTTTCCTTAAATGACCCACAGGCACTTACAAAACAACAAATCTGTGCACATCTCTTTCCCCCAAAGTTGGACATTTTAGTAAAAGATTCCATCTATACAGTTCCTAGGTTCCAAAACCTGTAAACCATCCTAGACTCTTCTTGCTAACTCACCTCCAATCCGGCAGAGCGTGAGATATTATTTCCTTAACATCTCGCACATCCACGCACTTTGTCCCTATCTTCTTTCAGTGCCTATTCACTTCTTGAATGACTGCTGCCATCTCATTTTGAGAGACAGTCCAGCTCTCTTCAGTTTACCCTCCACACTGCCCAAATAATCACCCTGAAACTCAAATCCCTGAAGGATTTTGCTCTTTAGAAACTTTTCAGAGAATTCAAGATAAAGTCAACAATTTAAGCTGTCCCCGAAGACACTTCATGATTTGCCTCATCTTCCTCCATCTTTCTCCATGAGCTTAACTCCACTGATATCCTCTGACATCCTCGAGGCACATTTTCATGTGTGTGTATCTTTGCACATGCTCTTCCGATTGCTGGGACACCCTGCCTTCTTTCTTATCCCAGTGAACACATGTATCCATCTTTCAAAAACTGGGCTCAGAGTCACCTCCACCAAAACCCTTCCCTGAGTAGGTTGGATGCTCCTCTGTAGGGCTCCCCTCTGCATATTTTGTAGTACAGAACTTTCACAGCAGCAACCTTTGATTCGTTTAATTTATAACCTTTATATCTGATAGAGTTATAGCAGAACCAAAGCATTTGCTGAAATGTTAGCCAAATAGTCATACAAACAATTGCAACCATGAATGGTGCAAATGAGGAAAGTACATGGTGCTATAGTGTCTAAAGTACGGGATGAGTGTTGGTCTAGTTGGAAGAATCAAGGAGAGTTGAACCACATCATGCCTTGTATCACAATTAGTTGGGCATATGTCTTACATACATTTTCTCACCTCAAACATGCACACACATACACACTATTCCCTTTCGTGGAAAGTATGAGTTTTTATTCATGGTATCATACTACCATACTACATTCCTCCACACACAGACTCTGCTCAAAACATAAGAAATGGTCAGCAAATACCTGCTAAATTGAATGTGAAGTTTCATCCATGTCATAGAATAGTTATATCATTTTATTTCTTTCAAGATAGAGTTAACCTTATAGTTCATCTGAGAATAAGGCTTTAATTGCATTTATTATAACCTTATGTGGCAATTACATATAAAAGCAACATCTGTCATGCATTCTGCTTTTCCTGAAAATCAATGACACACCTCCCAGATGGTTGCAGGTATGATCAACACAAAGGAGGCCTTCAAATAAGTGAAAAGAAACTTGGTCCAGGAGAAAAGCAGTATTTTGAAACTTTCAGTTGAATAGTCTAACATAATAATCTTGGAAAGCCAACAAACACCTGGGAGAAGAGGCTTCTAGAGAACCAATCTGAAAGGTTTCATACTTCCTGAATTTGCCATTGTTTCCACTTCTGGTTTTATAGGTTAATTATCATTTTTTTCAATGGAAGGACCAGAAAAATCTGGTTGATAGAGCCTTAAGCATGTACATACTGCATTTATCTGATCAAGTCAATAGGTAAATCACTGGGATAATATTTCCAGAAGCCCACTGAATGGGCTTGTATAAATTTTCCATTTGGATTCAAACTTTATTTACACTTTAGATCTGTGTTCTCTTTTGATCCATTTCCTCTCACTTGGAGAAGCCCAGTGGGTAAGACCTGTGCTTTTGAATCAAAGGGGACCAGGGTTTGCTTCTCAGCCCTGACACTTAAGTCTCAGTTGCCGAAACTTTGTTTTTTCTTCTCTGCACAGTAGTGTGAGTACTAATAAGTACCTAATGTGACTGCTGTCTGAATTAAATGAAATAGAATATCTCAGTATTGTGCCTGACGGAGAGGAAGTGCCCGATAAATGATGGAAGTGATGGATGTGGAGGTGGTGGGGATTTTACTGACGCTGATAACTTTGGAAAAGTCTCCCATTAGTAATCCTTTCCTCACTTAAAAATACATTCAGCAACATCAATCATCTGTTATTTGAGGTTATTTTTATAACTTTTCTACAACATCTATATAAATAACTAAGAACCATTTTTGTTTGAGGAAAGAAGCTAAGAAAATTGGAGTTTTAGTAGAACGGTTTTGAAGAGTTTTGCTTCATCAAAACTCTGTAAGAAGTGGCTGCTGATGGGACAGGTTTCTCTGGGGGCTGATGAAAAGCTTCTGGAATTAGACGGTGATGGTGGTTGTGGAGCCCCGTGAATACACACACCCACAACCCTCAATGGTGCCCTTTCAAAGGGTGAATTTTATGATACTGAAATTACATAGAATTTTTTTTAAGCTCCATAAAAAATAAGTGGGCCTATTTTACAACTACAGCATTAATTGAAATGGTTGAGACTTCAGAGACATACATTTCCGAGTTCAAATCCCAGTGTTACTAGTTACCAGCTTGTGTGTTCACGGATGAATTTCTCAACTTCTTTGAATGTTACTTTTTTCCTTTGTAAAGTGAGGCTAATAATCTGCCTTGCAGAGTTGTGGTAACAAAATAAGGGGGTGGCAGAGGAGGTGGAGGGAGCGGAAATGCTTAACACTGAGCTTAACACGTACAGACTCCACACAAATACATGTCTTGTCTCTTTTTCCCAAGATTTTCAATCTGCTTAACAAGGACTAACATATGTTTAAAAAAGGGCTTAATTTTTTTAAAAAACCAGGATATGGTACAAATCACCCACTGACCATTCCTGAATTTACAATTTATAATCTGCCCACACAATAAAAATATTTGTCTCAGAGACTGACTCTAACACTTTAAGGTTAGTAACCTTGCTTAGAATTCTTGTGCGTGAGGAGGAAAGGAATATGAAGATAACACTTTGAAAATCAGCCCCTTCCATTTTCTGTCACATGCCGTGCGCGGTCACTGGCACCTGGAGACGGGGAATGGAAACAGTGGTTGCTTCGTAGGGGGTGTTAGCAGGATGCCCACTTCGCTGGGACAGTGCTTTTCCTTTTGGGTTTGTTTGTTTGTTTGTTTGTTTGGTTTTGGTCATTGTTGGTTTGTTTTCAATCCAAGGCATCACTGAGACACTCAGAATTAGGGCTCCATTCTGGATTAGTAAACCAAGATTACACCTTTGCCATTTTATTACTCACCAGGTTTAACACTTTTGCCATTTTATTATTTAACAGGCTTAGTGACAGAGGTGAAAAAACAGTCTACACTAGGATGTCAATTATACACGAAAGGCAGACAGGGGCTCTCTCTCAGCGACTATTCCTTGGGCACTGGGAATGGAGGGAGGCAGCAGACTGCGGGGACTGGGGGAAGCGGACCTCCGGGGCTTCATTTCCACGTCACCTTTTACCACCATGATGCCTTTGTGCTTCTCTCCTAACCTTCCTGCACATCTGTTTCTACTTATATAGAATGAGAATAATAATATATCACACGGTAAAGCTTAGCTGAGATAATGTATATAAGGCAGAAGGTACAGTGCCCGTGGAACATTAAAATACTCCATAGATATTATCATCAATTTCTATTCCAGCATTTCTGTGTTTTTTAAGTTTTCCAAAACTAATGTTGAATACTTTTAAAATCAGAAGTGACTATTATGTTTTTAAATACAAGCATATTTTTATTTTTATAAGTGATTTTTTAAAAACTTGTAAGAATGCTAAAAGTTCAGACCACAATTCTTGAGGTTACAGCATCAAAAATTCTTCTTTCATGGCCTCATAAAGAAGAGGGGACCAAAAAAAAGAAATCTGTTTATAAAACACTGTGTATTTATTCTTACACATCTAAACCTCAGTCACTTTCAATGTATTCTCTATCTGATGTGATATACCTATAGAGATGTTTTTCCACTGCTCAAAACGGTTTTGAACCTGTCAATTTTGATGCCTTTTAAAGCTTCTATCATTGTCTTTGTTTCACCCCTTCCATGTCAGTAAACCATTTCCCTTTGAGGACTTTTTCCACTAGGGGAAAATAAAAGCACTCGGGGCGAGATCTGGTGAGTAGGGAGAATGGGGTACAGGGGTCATGCCGTTTCTTGGTCAAAAACTGCTGAACACTCAGCGTGGTGTGGGCAGGTGTGCTCACAAATCACCCACCATGAAATGGGTAAACACACTGAAAAAGTCTTCAAAAACAATTCACTGAAGCCGAACACAGCCTCTCACAACAACACCAGCTGATACACCGATACAGATGGGTTCCTAGAACACTCACCTAGCAGGGGAAGCCTCTATTACAAGGGGCCCACCCTCTAGAAGATAGTTCTTGTTTGGGGGGGTCCTTGGATTTAGTGAGAGCCGTGAAGCATTTGCAAGTATGCTATTACTATTCTCAGTACTTCAAAAGTCAAATGTTGAAATTTTCTGAAAAAGCATAAGTTATGAACTGTATGGAATTTTCTGATTTCCTGCACAGACTTATAGGGATTGAAATATGACTTCTTGGAAGTGCATTTAGTACTATTCCTAATGCAGGCACCAGGCACTCGTAACTATACCAACTTATAGTTTTATTACATATGCCTACCTCTGCTTCTAGCCCCTCAGATGACGTTTTTTAAAGTAACAAGAAAATGCACTTTTATTCCTGGGGTCCCAGGATTAATTACAAACGCAGGGAAAGTGAGAAACCAACTAACTCTCCAGATACACTAAGAAAGAAAAAACATGAGATGCGTACCTTCTAGAGTCAATTTTCTAATTCCGAACCTGTTCCCGCTTATTTCCAACAGCTGAGTTTAAAACCTTTCTGGGAGGCGCGTGTGTGCGCGCACACACACACACACACACACACACCAGCAACACCACCAGTGACAACATCTTCCATTTTCCAATACTTTTCCTAACCTAACTAAAATAGAACTATTCTGTACAGAATGTGATAGAAGTTGAAATATATAACTGTTTTTTGCGGTATTTTGCTGGTTGATGCTTTTCTTCCAGGAACCAATTTTTGCATTTTCAAAGCAAAGTCATCTGGGGACACCAAATCCTGACGATATTTATGTAATACGACGTGCAGCAAGCGGCAAACGCAACCCCGGACCACTTTCTCTGACCCTGCTCGCCCATGCGCCCTTGCAAGGGAGCAAATGGTGGATGTGAATATCCATTTCCGAAAGGCATTTCATCTGACACCACTACCGTCCTCAAAGGAAAATAACCCGGGATAGTGGTTGTTTGGGGAAACAAATTTAAAATGGAGTACACTCAGGAATACAAACTAATCTTCTTTTTATTTTTATTTATTTTTTTATTGTTGTTCAAGTATAGGTGTCTCCATTTTCTCTCCACCACTACCCCCACCCCAGCCATCCCCACGTCCCACCCTCAATCATACCCTCCTTTGACTCTGCCCATGTGTCCTTCTTGATAAAACATTGTTGACTATTTCACTGCCTTCTTTAAAACCCTATCACACAGACTAACGTAGAGTCCCCAACATCTTTCATGAGATATTCAAGGACAAGAACAATCTTTATCTAGCTTTCTGACTATAGCTTCTATAATATTGCATCAACCATAATTACTTCAGGTCCACAATCCCTGCCTGAAACACTTGGGAAAAGGACTTAATAGCAATTCAGGTTTTAGGGGCACAAGATGGTATTTTTTAAAGTAATGCAGTAAATGAATAGAATATTAGCATAATCTGTATGTCAGGGAAGCACCTGTAATCAAAAACCACTGATATTTCTGTAGCAAATTCTACAAATATTGTCATAAGTAGAATAAATAAAGATTATAAACAGCCTCACGCCAATTCAGGTCAGGTTGTGCTACCAAATAAGTTTGCTACAAACAAGAAAAAAATAATGGTTTTCATAGCATCTTGGATTTAGAAATTATGCATAATGGATTATGAGCTTGCCCTTGCTTTACTTGGTCATAGACTCTTGAACTTGTGAGACTTTGTTCATTTTCTTTCCTTAGTCCAGGATGTCCTCTGCATCGCTTCTAGTTTACTAAACTCTAAACAGGCCAGTTCAGCCCTGGCTGGGAGACTCCATTGGTTGGAATGCCACCCCCCGACACCAGAAGGCTGTGGGCGTGATTTCTGGTCAAGGCACAGACCTGGGCGGCAGGTTCCATCCCCAGGCAAGAAACATATGGGAGGCAACCAATCGATGTTTCTCAGTCTCTCTCTCTACCCACCCCTCTCTAAAATTAAAAAAAAAAAAACACCCTCAGGTGAGAATGAAATAATAATAATGAAAGAGCCAGTTCAAATGTCAGCTCTTCCACAGAGTGCCGTCAGAGGACCGCTGGCTTACTGTCGCACGTGTACCTCTCCCTCTCGAACTGAAATTTCATAAGGAGCGGCCGTGTGTCTGTTCTGCCTTTGCGAACTGTGACTCCTGGCAGCACTTTCCTCAAACAAACAAATAAATAAATAAATTGATAGATACAAATAAATAGATAAATAGATAAATAAATAACTCAATGGAGTGAGCCTACTGAGGTCAAGAATGTCGATGAAACAAACCAAAGCATTCAGTATCACATCCCAACTCCTCTTTGTAAAGTGGACCTTCACAACACGACGCATTTTCTTAAACTAGTTTTACTCAGTATCTCTATTTTCTGCTTAAATACTTGTAAGCAATGCTAAGAAAAGCTATAAGCGATCTACTTACTAGCTCCCTCCTCCAGTTTAACACTCTGAGCAGAATTCAAAGAGACCAATTTTAGGTTTAGTGCTGTGCTCGGGAAATGTGCGATGAAGAAATGACATTCTCGTAGACCTCACTCTTTATTCTTTTCTAGTTATAATTCTTAACCATATTTGCATTATTTCCAGGAGCAGGTTTTAAGTTCTTTGGGGGATTAGAAATATATCTTTTTTTTTTATATTTTTCGCAGTGCTCTTTGCAAAATTGAGTGTTGCTGAATGAATTAATGTGATTGAATAATAATAATGGATGAGGATAATCACTTTTATATTAAATACTTAGGTGAACAGGAGAACTATTATTCTAATATTGAAGATTACAGAATATATATCCATATAGAAATACCTCCCTAGTCCTCCCTCCACAGGCCAAATCTTAATCTGTCTTAGCCTGATGAACTCTGACAACCCTCTGAGACTGGGACTCACTGCAGAGGTGCTCAGGTCCCAGGCAGGTGGAGACTGGCCTTGCTGTGCCCTGAAACTTTTGCTGAGTGGACTCAGCCCCAGCACTGGCACCGAGCTTGAATCTGTGTCATCCTGGTAACCACCACTCACCCCTACCCGGTGGCTCACTGAGAACCTGTCTCACGCAACCTGGGTACCACGAGAACCTCTTTTGGTGGCTGAGCCTAATAGGCAGCCGACAGGCAGAGGCAGACTTGGGGTGCTGAGGGCCTTTTGCTGACCTTCCCCAGGCCTGGTACTGATGGAAGTCGACCTTGGCACACAGCTTGGCCTCTCCCGTGCAAACCCAGGCCCAGCAGAGGAAGCCACCAGCCATGGATCACTTTGTAGCTCCTAACAAGTATCTCAAGGCTGGTCACAGGCAGTGTGTGACATCGATCTGCACGGGGGTCCCTCCCAAAAGGCCCCAGAACCAACACACCATTCCTAGGATAGGGGTCAATTGATTCATCAAAGTATGCATTAGTCAGATTCTGAGCATTACAATTAAATCTGACGGTAATTGTTCTCTAATAAATTTGTCACCATGCTGTGCCAAAAGCAGACAGATTGAAAAGCAGGCATGTGTTTGTTCAGCTGCAGTGTGACAGCCCTCCAAACACATGTACTGACATTCTTACTCATTCTTACTCAAATAACAACACACTATATTTTTTAAAAACTGGCTCTATTAACCTAAATATCAGAAAGGAAAACGGATTCCCATACCTGATCTACAATATGTGCTTACGGCAATAACATATTAAAATACAACTATGATTCTTGAAACCTGAAAATAAAGTTCAGTTGACTTGTTTCCCAGAATAGCCTTTCATAAATCTCTGTGTTATTTCCTTACTACAAACCCCTATCGCTTTTCATAGTAGGCATTAAAGTGAGTGTTTTGGGATCCGTCTCCTTAAACCATACCAGGCAAGCTAATTATACTAATGGTTGGCCAGACTAGGAAACCTGGACATTTTATTATCTCAAAGCTATTTACGTATTTTAATTCAAGGTTTGCTATAATCAAAGGTGTATTTGAAAAGGGTGACTCTGGTACCAGGATTAAGATGGAGGAGACCAAGTTGCTCTGACAAGAAACTGCCAGACCTGAACTAGGGCAAATGCACTGAGATAAAGATAGCAGGCTGAGATGGAAGGACAGGTAACTGAGGGAAGTTTGGGACCGAGTGCAGGTGAGAAGTGAAGACAGGCAGCATTGCTGTCCCACTCCCAGCAGTAGGCTAAGCAGAAAAGGAGCTCAACTCAAAAAAAGGAGACTGGCGTAGACATTTTCTATTAATGATAGAATAATGGCTATTCTCAGTAGAATATGGGAAGCATCATATATGGGAACAAAAAGGAGGGTAAAATCACATTTGGAAATAGAGATAAGAAAATGAATCATCAGGAACACAGCATGTCATCTTTGCTAGGCTACAAAGAAAGGGAGAGGGCTTGTTTTGAGAACAAATAGTCAAAGAGAACTAGAGCATCGGGTCAGAGAACGTAGGCAGCAAAGGCAGAGAGGTAGGTGGGAGCTATGCAATACAGGATTTCCAATACACACCCAAAGAGTTCCAAGTTAATTCAAGAAGAGAGAAGGGTCAATAAAGGCTTTGCCATGAATTTAACAAAATGAAGTAAAAAAAGTACATTAATTATCCCCAATATTTTAAAGAACACAAACCTCTTTTTGTTTCTCTCTTTTCAGAAAAAGAGCGAAATTTATTGCTCCACTGATTTTAGCTTCCTTTCCCTGGAATACACGTACCTGTGAGATTTAAAGAGTCACCTAGCTCAGGAGCCCTCACAGCCAAGCATGACTTGCATACGACATCCTAAACAAGAACCTAATGGGTCCCATTCTAGAACTTCCGTTTCTAATCATGGCAAGGTAGTTTAAGGCTTGCTTTCCTGACAGAACGCACACGTTCAGCAGGTGCTCACACAACTGTGATTTTGCATGCACAGCCCCACCTTCCTCCTAGCTTGCTTCCAGCTGCTGCCAGTGGTTTGCTGTTGGAGACTGAGGAGAACCAGGTTAATTTCATTATTGCTACTTCCTAAAGAGTAGAAATCAAGCTAAACCCAGAAAAGAAAAATGGTAATGTTTGAGGATGACACCTTTGTTAACAGTTTTTTTGTTTTAATTTAAGCATAGTTTGTGTACAATCTTACACCCGTTATATTAGTTTCAGGGGTGTAACATGGTGGCTCAACACTTCTGTACCTTACAATGTGGTCACCCCACCGATTTCAGTAATGTCTGTCACTGTGCAAACTTGTCACGATACTATTGACTGCATTCCCCTTCACCTTTCCACCCATCCCCCAGACCTTCCCTTCTAGAAATCATCACTTTGGTCTCTGTTTCTATGAGTCTGTTTGGGGGTTGTTTTTTCCTGTTTTGTTTTGATTTTCAGACTCCACATATAAGTGAAAGCATGCAGGGGAGGGCATCTCTATAGGAGTTGGCGTATTTAAACACATGAACATAATTTCATACAAACAAAGGGCATGGGTGGCACTTCATTAGCAAGTATGTATCATTAGTGTCTTGAAACAGTCAGAGAAACAACATAATCATTCAATATCTAACTGATATTATCAATACATAAATGCGGTGATAGGTAGTTTGTCATAGATGCAATGATATCTAGTATGCCTTTGTTGTTAGGGCCTAGACTTTAGAGCCCAGCTGCCTGGATTGGAACTCTAACTTCTCTAAGCCTCAGTTTTATTCTCTGGGAAAACAAGGATGCTGAGAATAGCTATTTCATAGAATTTTATAGTATTAAATGAATTCATCTCAAGCTTGAGAACAATGCATAACAATATATACACATTTATTATCAATAATGGATGATTACCATATAGTGTGCCTATGTTTTTCAAAGTTCAAATTTTCTGTGTATCAGAAAAAGAAATATCAGTTAGTTTAAAAAGAAGAAATTTTTCCTGAGACAACAACTTCTTTTGGTTAGGATTATAGCTTCCAAGGCAACTAAGAATACGGTCTTGAAGGAGGGGAGAGGAGACGTGAGAATAAAGAATGGATTCTTGTCTGGGTCAACCTGGGCTGCTGTGGCAAAATACTCCAGACCGGATAGCTTATAAAAACCGGAAGTATATTTCTCAGAGCTCTGGAGACTGGGAAGTCCAAGGTCAGGCTGCCAGCATGGCCAAGCTCTGGTGAAGGCCAACTGTCTGCTTCATAGTTGGCCCCTCTTGCTGTGTCCTCACAGAAAGGGCCAGGGATGTTTTTGGGCTCTCTTTCATAAAGACACTAATCCCATTCATGAGGGCTGTGCCCTTCTTAACTAATTACCTCCTCATCTCCTTGCGCAGTGGGTTCTCAGTATAAGAATCTTGGGGGAGACAGACACAGTCAGACCACAGCAGTCCTGACACCATGCAGTGTTCAACTAAATCCCAAGGAGAAATGAGGCCAATGAGAAATTGCATGTGGTGGGTTGGCAAAAGTAACTTGTGAACATAAAGCTTTCCCATCCCCTACATCTTCAACAAAATTTGGCCACATGCTGAGTTAGAGGTGTCTAGGAGACATATAGCTTCCCTAGAAAATTCCAGAAAGATGACGAGGGAGGAGGAATAAAAATTCCAACCACTTTAATTTCCACCTCAAAAGAGAAAATGATTCTTAGGTTATAGTTTTATATATACTTTTAAATATATTTACCATATTTAATATTCCTGACACCTGGCACCATTTTTGCATAGCACATGAACACACATAGTTTTCAATAAACTTTGAATGAAAGAATAAATGAGAGATAATGTGTGGTAAGATGTACCAGATAGATGAAATGTCCCTTAAAGGACACTTGGGAAAGACACAATTTCTATGTCACCTTAATGTCCTTTGAATTCAGAGGATGCTTTATACTTGTTTATAGGGTGGATAAATAGGCATACCATAAAAATAGGTATCTGGGTAAAAACAAGAACAATGGGACCAAGTCTAAAAACTAGACCGTGTATAGTCTTACCACAAGATCCTGAAGCTCAGACTGCTCTGCTTCTTTAGGAAATGCATCTTCCAGGTCTACTTTAGGCTTCAAGGTCACAGTACTCTGGGGAAGACTTTTCAACCCAAGCCAGCAACTAGAGCAGCAAGTTGGCTTTGATCTCAGATAATATGCTATTGGAATAGAATCATCGTCTTACCTACTGTAACACGCATTTTGAATAAGTTTATCACATAGTAAATACTCAGTAAATGTTAATCACTGTTCAAAATTTTCTGTACACTTTAGGGAAAAAAATCAGTTCAAAATTTTCTGTACACTTTAGGGAAAAAAATCATAGTATGGCCTTAGGCATGTTTGGATCATATGAGAGTTCCAAGAATTGAACTGAATGTGCCCATCAAAAGCTTAGTGATTCTTGATTTTTTCCTGGGCAGACTCTCCAAGATGGCAGCCGAGTAGGCAGAAGCTACATTGCCCTCCTCCCAGGACTAAACTGGAATTACAACCAAATTATAGAAAAATCATCCTGAAGAACCAACTGAACACTAGCTGGAGAGAAGCCATATAACCAAGGACTCATGGAAGAAACCATTCACCACAAGACTGGTGGGACGTGTGGGAGCACGAGAGGGCTGGCTGGGCTTCCAGGGGCAGCAGCTGAAGTTCTGGAGGATATTTCAGTGGCCAGGAGGTTTCCCCTGAAAAGTGTGGTGGTTGTGGGGGGAGGGGTAAAAGGGGATCGATGGTAATGGAAAAAAATACAATTTAAAAAAAGAAAGAAAAAAGGAAAATGAGATCACAATAACCCAAAATCTGTGAGACGCAGGGAAAGCAGCCCTAAGAGGGCAATTTATAGCATTACAGGCCTATTTCAAGAAAAAGCTCAAACAAACAATCTAATTTTACAATTAAAGAAACTTGAAAAAGAACAAAAACAAAGCCCAAAGGGAGTAGAAAGAAGGAAATAATAAAGATCAGAGTATAAATAAATGAAATACAGTCTTAAAAAACTATATCAAAGATCAATGAATCCAAGAGCTGATTCTTTGAAAAAATAAACAAGACTGACAAACCTTTAACCAGACTCTTCAAGATAAAAGAGAGAGGGCCAAAGAAATTAAATCAGAAAGTAAAGAGGAAAACTAACAACTGAAACCAAAAACATACAAAGGATTATAAGAAAAGACTAGGAACAACTATATGCCAACAAACTGGACAACCTGGACAAAATGGGAACATTCCTAGAAAGATAGTCTTCCCAAACTAAACTAGGAAAAATCAGAGAATCTAAGTAGACAGATTAAACTACACCTAGTGAAATTGAAGCAGTAATAATAATTAAAAAAAAAAAAAACTCCCAACAAACAAAAGCCCTGAATTGGATGGCTTCATGGATGAATTTTACCAAACATTCTGAGAAGAACTAATACCTCTCCTTCTCAAACTATTTCAAAAAATTCAAGAGGAGAGAAGACTCCCAAGCTCATTTTATGAGGCCAGCATTATTCTGATTCCAAAACCAGAGGAAGACACTACAAAGAAAGAAAACTATAGGCCAATCCTCAACATAATACTACCAAACCGAATACAACAGTGCATCAAAAAGATCATACACCATGATCAAGTGGGATTTATTCCAGGAATGCAAGGTTGGTACAACATTTGCAGATCAATAAATGTGATATACCACATAAACAAAATGAAGGATAAAAACAACATGATCATATCAATAGATCCAGACAAAGCATTTTATAGAATCCAGCACCCATTTATGATAAAAAGTCTCAGAAAAGTGGGATTAGAGGGAACATACCTAAAAATAATAATGATCATATATGACAAACCCACTGTCTGCATCATACTGAAAGTGCAAAAACTACAAATGTTCCCCTGAAGATCAGGAACAAAACAGGGATGTCCACTTTCACCTCTTTTATTTAATAATACTGGAAGTCCTAGCCATAGCAAATAGACAAAAAGAAGAAATAAAAGGCATCCAAATTGGACAGGAAGAAGTAAAACTGTCATTACTTGCAAGTGACATGATACTGTACATAGAGAACCCTAAAGAGTCCACCAAGAAATTACTAGAATTGATAAATGAATTCAGTAAAGTAGTAGGATACAAAATTAATATCCAGAAGTCAGTTGCATTTTTATATGCCAATAATGAACTATCAGAAAGGGAAATTAAGAAAACAATCCCATTCGCAATTGCTTCAAAAAGAATAAAACACATAGGAATATATCTAACCAAGGACATAAAAGATCTGTACTAAAACAATAATAAGACACTGAGAAATTAAAGAAGATACAAGTAAGTGTGTTCATGGACAGGAAGAATTAATGCCACTAAATTCTCCACACTACCCAAAGCACTCTATGGATTCAATGCACTTCCTAACAAGATACCAATGGCATACTTCACAAAACTAGAACAAATATTTCAAAAATTTATATGGAACCACAAAAGGCCCCACATAGCAACAGCAATCCTGAGAAAGAAGAACAAAGTTGGAGGAATCATGCTACCTAATAACAAACTATACTACAAGGCCATAATCATCAAAGCAGCCTGGTACAGGCATAAACACAGACACATAGATCAATGGAACAGAATAGATAGCCCAGAAATAAACCCATGCCTTTATAGTTAATTAATATTTGACAGAGGAAGCAAACTCACACAATGGGCTAAAGATAGTTTATTCAATAAATGGTGTTGAGAAAATCGGTCATATACGTGCAGCAAAATGAATCTAGACCACCTTCTTACATCATACACATGAATAAATTCTACATGGATTAAAGACTTAAATGTTAGACCCCCAAACCATAAAAATCCTAGAAGAAACCATAGGCAGCAAAATCTTGGACATTGCTTGTGGCAATATTTTTTCTGATACATCTCCTCAGGCAAGGGAAACAAAAGTAAAGAATAAACAAATGAGACTGCACCAAACCAAAATGTTTTTGCACAACAAAGGAGACCATCAACAAAATAAAGAGACAACCCACTGAATGGGAGAACGTGTTTGTTAATAAATTTGATAAAAAATGGGCAAAGGGCCCTGGCTGGTGTAACTCAGTGGATTGAGTGCAGGCTGGGAACCAAACGATCCTGGTTTGATTCCCAGTTGGAGCACAAGCCTGGGTTGCAGGCCAGGTCCCCAGTGAGGCCCATGTGAGAGACAACCATACATTGCTGTTTCTCTTCCTCTCTTTCTACTTCCCTCCCCCTCTGTCTAAAAATAAATAAAATCTTAAAAAAAAATGGGCAAAGGACTTGAATAGACACTTGTCCAAAGAGGACATGCAGATGGCCTATAGACATATGAAAAGATGCTCAGCATCACTAATCATCAGAGAAATGAAAATTAAAACCACAGTGAGAAATCACCTCATATCAGTCTGGGTGGCTATCCTCAATAAATCAGCAGACAGGAGCTAGCGAGCATATGGAGAAAGGGGAACCCTAGTGCACTGTTGGTGATTGTAGATTGGTGGGGCCACTGTGGAAGCAGTATAGAGATACCTCAAAAAATTAAAAATTATCCACCTTATGACCCAGAGATTCCACTTCTGGGAATTTTTCTGAAGAAACCCAAAACACTAATTTGAAAGACTATAAGCACCACTATGTTCACTGCAGCATTATTAACAATCACCAAGATATGGAAGCAGCCGAAGTGTCCATCAGTAGATGAGTGGGTAAAACACCTACGGTACCTATATACAATGGAATACTATTCAGCTGTCAAAAAAGAAGAAAATTTTACCCCTTGTGACAGCATGCCTGGACCTGGAGAACTTTATGCTAAATAAAATAAACCACTGAGAGAAAGACAAATACCACATTATTTCACTCATATGTGGAATCTAATGAACAAACTGAACTAATTAGCAAAATAGAGACAGACTCATAGATAGAAAGCAGGGTGACAGCTAGTACGGGGGAAGTAAGGGGTGGAGGGATTGAGTGAAAAGAATAAAAGACTCATGTGCATGGACGACAGTGTGGCTGGTGATTGTGGTGGGGAGAATGGTATAAGGGGGATAAATGGCAATGGCAAAATACAATATAATCATCATCATCATCACCATCATCATCTTAGTGATTCTTCACCTACTACACTACCAAAAATGTCATCAAATGACTACGATGTATAAGTGGCACATAAATCTGAAGATGCAAGGGCAAAGTCCAAGACAGTCTTGTGTTTAAGGAATTCACACTCTAGTACGGAAAAATAATAGCAAATATTAACTGAACACTAACTACTTCATGCTTTGATATGGATTAACTCATTTCATCTTTATCCTAAGCAGACGAAGTGGTTACCAACACTATCACCATCACACAGATAAGGAGACTGATGTGTCGCGTGCTTACAGGACCTGCCCCAGTTTGCGCAGGTGGAGCCAGCATGATGGAGGTCAGAGTCGAATCCCAGCCGTCTGGCTCCAGGTCTTACCCTTCGCCACTGTTCTGTCCTTGTGTCTCTAGAGCTGCAGGACAAGTGTCTAGCACTGTGTGAAAGACGAACGGAAGATGAGAGACTATGGAAACGGGGAGACCAGGTATTGAAATGGTTGAGACAAGAAGTAACAAGGACCAGGAATACATGATAATCATAAAGCTGGAGATTGTGAAATAAATGAAAGAGATACTGGAAAGAAGGAGTTAACAAGACCTGGAGACCACCTGACGTCGGAAACTGAGGAACATTTGAACTATTACTTTAGATGCAGGAAATGTTGAAATGCCAACAACAGTATTGGGTGGGTGTCCCCTGGATGGGGCCAGGTCTTTCATCTGTCTAAAGTCCCCAGCACCGTCTATTCTCTTTCTGACCAGCCTGAGTCTTTTCATCTTTATTTATCAGCCGTAATTTTTTAAATGACATTTCTAAGCCAAGTCTCCTAGCTTCTGTCAAATAATGACATAGAAAGATATTGGACAATCTCAGAGTCATATTTCCCATCTTTGTTCTATAAAGAAAAAAAATCCTTTTTAAAAAACAAAATCTCGGTCGC
>PVJI01023234.1:0-23885 GCA_004026765.1 Micronycteris hirsuta
GCCAAGTGGAAAAGTCATTGTTCACACGTCCTGACATTCTGGTTCCATGTCTTGGAGTTCACACGGAAATCATGTTTGAGGAAACCAAGGATCCATTTCCATGTTATCTGAATAATAAGATTTCATTTTTCAGTCTTTAGCTTATGGCAGAATCTGCTCTATCTCATTAAAAATCATTCTTTTAAAAAATGCAAAGTACTGAACAGTATTTATAGTATTATTCATTTAGGCAAATTTATAAAATATAAGAAATGTTGTCATATACACATGGAGACCATTTTTATTACTTTTCCAAAGATGCTAAAAAAATAGCTACTTATTGGGAAAAGTACTGGGGGCCAGGGGTGGTAAATACAGAGGGTGTGGAGGCTTTCTTTGTTAACTTTCTATTAAGGATATTTTCAAACATATACATAAGTATGGAGAAGAGATAGCCAACATGCCGCTTTAATAATGATCAACTCATGGTTAGTCTTGTTTTGTCTATATCCCTAACCACTCTACTTCTATCCCCACTGGATTATCTTAAAGCAAATTTCAGACACTATATTATTTCACTGATAAATACTTCAGCATATATCTCTTAAGGCAGTGCTGCCCAATAGAACTGTCTACAGTGGTGGTAATATTCCATGTAGGTACTGTCCAAACAGTAGCTACTAGCCGTATGTGGCTATTGAGCATTTCAAATGTGGCTGATGTGACTGAGAAACTAAACTTTTTAGTTTTAATTGACTTAAATCTAAATTTAAATAGCAGATGTGGCTAGTGGCTACTGTAGCACAGCTCTGGGATATAAGGACTCTAAAAAAACATAACAGTTATACATCACATCTAAAAAATTAATAATATTTTCTTAATATCATCAAATTTTTCATACTAGGGCTCTAATTTCCTCAGATACATCATAAATATCTTTTATCAGTTAATTTGTTGGAATCTAAATGCAAATACTTTATAGTTACATTGATATATCTCTTAAATTTTCTGCCCTGGCTGGTGTGGCTCAGTGGATTCAGTGCTGGTCTGCGAACCAAAGGGTTGCTGGTTCAATTCCCAGTCAGGGCACATGCCTGGGTTGCAGGCCAAGTCCTTAGTGGGGGGTGTGTGAGAGGCAACCACACATTGATGTTTCTCTCCCTCTGTTTCTTCCTCCCTTCCTCTCTCTAAAAAATAAAAAAAATTTAAAAAGGCTCTTACTCTTCAAAAAAAGATATAAAACAATTCTGTCACTTCAAAGTTTCCCTTGTACCTCTCTCAGTCAATAAACTCAGGCTCAGGCAAACACTGATATGCTATCAGTATAGATTAGATTTGCCTTTTATGGAGTTTCATATAAATGGGATCATATTACAGGTACTCTTTTGAGTCTGGCTTTTATACTCTGCATAATCTTTTAGAGATTATGGTTTGTAGTAAGTTTCTTGTTTTATGTAAGTTTTGTTGTCTCTGTGTCATGATGTGACTTGTGAATATTGGTACCTACTCCTTAGGCCTGCACTGGATGTTCCCGTGCCCAGTGTCACTATAGGAACCAGATGGCAGCACCAGCTTACTTCACAGAACTCACTGCAGCATTCCAAGTGCTCATCTTGGTGTCCTCCAGTAGGGTGGTAGTGTGGCTGAGATGCTGAATATGTTTCTTTTTCATAAATGCTTTACTGTGGCAATGTTCCTCAACAAGTTTTCTTTATTCTTATAACTCTCTTTTAATAAAAGACATTGATAGCTTTAGATTTAGGACCACATTTTCTAGAAATATACGGAATTTCATGAGAATACCACATTAAAGATTGGTAGAGTAGAAGTTAGATGTATGGGTTCTAGAACCAGATTGCAGATTGGGTTGAAATCCTGGCTGTGCCACTAACTAGCTGTGTGATCCTTGGTAAGTTAATTAGCCTGTAAAATAAAGCTGCTTTCTAGAGTCATTGTGAGGATTAAATAAGTTAAACCATGCTAAGTACCTAGAGTAGTGCCTGGCATGTGGTAACGTCTCAGTAAGTATTTTGTTGATACTGTTGTTTACATTGTTGAAGGAATATTTTACCAGCT
This sequence comes from Micronycteris hirsuta, assembly GCA_004026765.1. Classification (NCBI taxonomy): domain Eukaryota; kingdom Metazoa; phylum Chordata; class Mammalia; order Chiroptera; family Phyllostomidae; genus Micronycteris; species Micronycteris hirsuta. Next base: position 2,056 of record PVJI01023234.1, read on the forward strand.
TTTGCAATAGATATATTTAACCCCAAAGAATTGAGTGTGTACACAGAAACCCTTAAAACTGTCTGGCTGAGCCCTGACCAGTGTGGCTCAGTTGGGTGGGCATTGGTTGATTCCCAGTCAGGGAACATACCTGGATTGTGGGGTCGGTTGGCAGTCAGGGGTGTGTGAAAGGCAACCAATCAACGTTTCTCTTACATCCATTGTTCTCTTCCTCTCTTTCTCCCTCCCTGTTAATGGGTGGTGCTGAACAGGGCCTGGAAGGCTGGAGGAAGCAGAAGGGCCTGGCTCCTTCTTATCTGTTTCCCAGCCCTCTCCCATCACTCTAGCAAAGATCTGCACCTTGAGAAAAGTGCCATCCATAAGCCACAGTTGATTCTAATTTGCATTTTTCCCCAAACTCCTAGAATCAGCTCCATTGCACCTCTCCAGAGACTCCAGCCCCCGCTAGCTCATGTCGCCTCCTCAGAGGTCTTAGTGCGACTCAGTCAGTCCGCCCTCCAAACCCCTCTAGCCCACCAACAGCAGAGCAGCTCCTCCTCACAAATCTGAGTCCAGCCCTGAAAGGCTTCTTTTTCAAGCTTGTAAGAGTTGATTCCAAACTCTTGTCTTCATTTTCCCAGCCCTCGCAGTGATAGCTGGTTTCCTCCATTTCCACAGTACCTTCAGCGTTCCCTGCTTGCCTTGTCCGTTCTCCAATACTTGTCAACAATTCATGCATTAAGTATGTGGTAAGATGTCATTGAAGTCATTATCAGTAAACTTCCCAGACCATTTGTGTATTTATTTATTATCCATCTGCCTCTCCGATTACTATTAATCTTTCTACTTAGCTAGTTAGTACATTTTTATCAATAATTTTACATGCTTTTTGGAGGCCACTTGACAGTCTGACTAAGTGTAAACAATTCTCTTTTTAGTGTGGTCTGAAATATACCTCCTGGCCCTCGTGTATCTCCCTCATGAGCCTATCACCTACTAAAATTTCCACCACCAGAGGAATCATCCTTTTAGGATGAGTTTTGCATCTCTGAAGATCCTCTTGAAGAGGGTAGAGTATGATCCCATTTATATAATTTAACATAGATGAGTAGATCCCATTGGAACATGGAGAACTGTAAGTCTCCAAAACTGGCCTATGAGTCCTTGCCTTCCATATCCTCCTGTGTCCTCAGGACAGGTGACAGGTGCACATTATACCCTCATTGAGTGCGTGAAAATGCATGGGGCAGTTAAGGTGGGGAAGACATGGTGTGGGACAGGAGACAGTGTTTGAGTGTGTTGTTCTCACAGCCAGGAGGCAGACTGAGAGAAATAACTGCCTGAAAGTTGGAACAGAGCAGAAAACTGGCAGGAAAATAGTTTTGAGAGTGAACTTCGCTTACTTCATAAGTCTTGCCTCAGTCCCTGAGGCAGAGCTTGTGCTGAAGAGAAATTAAATTGCAATAATCTCCGGTAATTGTGAAAAGAAATTATTGCTTACAACATAATATTGACCCCGCTCTTCCTCTACTGTATCAACATCAGTATTAGTGCAAAATTAGTCATGAGACCAGGTTTACCGAGAAACATAGATTCAGACAAACTCAAGATCTGAAACAAGTCATAGAGTAAATAATTACATTTCCTCTGCAACCGTTTTTCTCCCCGGAGAAACAGACGAGACTAGACCCAGCTGTGGGGGTTGGCAACCGGCAAAGACTGACTCACTCAGCCCTTGTTCCCGCCATCTCTGCTTCACTCTCCTTTACCAGGTTTCTTGCACCGACACCTCTTTTTTTATCTTTTCTAAAAATTGTCAGAAAAATGTTTAGCTATGTTAATATCCATGTCAGCATCTACATTTATTTTTTCTCAGAGCTATCTTTACAGAGGGCTCCTTTGTATGCTAAGCGGCACCATAGAAGTATTAGAAAACCAATGAAAAGACGGTTCACAGAGAATGCCATCGGCATCCTGGTGGGACAAAACATCGCTTGTTTTTGTTCCCTTCCCCCACCACAATAAGAATGTGTCTTTATCCACAGACCAAAGTGCCTTTGTGGGAGCTGTGGGTTCCAGCACAACACACTGAGAGACCCAGGAGACGTCTCTCCCACTCATGAGTTGGGTAATAAGCATACAAACCCTAGTCTTAGCTGTTGACCCCGCGGTGGCCTGCAAATCAGTGCTAGCCCCTTCTCTTCAGAAGGTTGTTTTCCTGGGCCCAGACTGCAGCCTCAGAACCCCTGGAAAACAACCTTTTAGACAATTACTCACAGATGAGAAAGATTTGGTAGAAGTCCAGGTTCTCAAGGAGAAGTTCTAACACACTGCTGGAGCAAAAACAAATAGGAATTTAGACACACTGGAGTGGGTAAGATGTTCAGCTGGACTGTTACCACGTCTCCCCTCCCCCAAGGAGCACAGCTCGGGGTCAAGAAAGATCTTCCTCAGCCTGTGATTTATGCTGTGGTGGAAAGAGAGAGCAATGCACACAATTAATTGTGAAATTCACATAATATTAAATAGTTTCAAATAAAACTTAGCAGTCCTCATCTCAGCTGTCTTCACCTTGATTCCTGCTCTGCAAAGGCAACCACTTTCAATTGTTCTAATGCAATTTTGAGGGTTTGTTTCCACATAGAATATATTTTTTTTCTTCTTGACATGTAAAATTCTGGCATTATTCATAGATTTCCTTTTATGTAACTGGATTGAATAGTGTCCCCCAAAATTCATGTCCACTTGGAATCTCAGCATGAGACTTCATCTGAAATTCGGGTCTTTGCAAATATAATCAATGATCTTGAGATGAAATCCCCCTGGATTTGAGGTGGTCCCTACACCCAGTGATTGGCATCCTTATAAGAAGAGGAGAGGACACATAGAGGAAAAGGCTGTGTGAAAATAGAGGTAGAGATTGGAGTTATGCTACCACAGGCCAAAGAATTCCTGGGATCAACAGAAGGTAGAAAGAGGCAGAAAGGATTCTTTGCTAGAGGCTTCAAAGGGAGCATGGCCCTGCTGACACCTTGATTTTAGACTTCTAGCCTCCAGAATTGTAAGAAAATAAGTTGTTGTCATTTTAAGCCATTCAGTTTGTGGGAATTTGATACAGTGACTCTTAGGGACTAATTGAGCTGATTGAGCGGTTGGCTTCTGCACCCCTGTCATCTCAGCCCATGTCCTTCATTCCCACTCCTACTTTTCTAATCCCAGAAATTTTATTAAGATTTCTGGTGAAATCCATATTTAAATTATTATATCTAGATACATATTGTTTCCGGCTAATCCAAGTATAGTATGATATCATTTCCTTCGTTTAGTGACCTCTCTGTAATTAATCACTGTTTTTTTTTAATTTGCTTAATTTTCTTTGTGTCTACTACATTATTACAATTCTTCCACACTCTACAATAAACTCTCAACACAATTTCCCACATTGTCAAATATACCACTATCACCCCAGATCTTGCTTTGTCATCATCCAAGGTATTCCCATGGTCTCTCTGCTGTGTTGGAGTCCAGTTTCCTGGACCCTGTGTCTTCTACATTTTTGGTTAAACTCTCATTTAGTGAATTACATTCTCTGTGGCTTCCTTAGAAAGGATATTTGGAGGTAAACTTATTGATACCATGTGCATCTAAAAAATGTCTTCATTTCACCATTACACTTGATTGTTAGTATAACTAGGATGAAAACAATTTTCCCACAGAATTTGTAAGGCACTTCCCAATGCATTCTATTTCTAGTGGTACTGTTGGGAAGTTTAGATGACTTTTAAATTTTCTTTTCTATTGTGTGTGATCTTTATGTTCCTTCCTCCAAAGCATTTAGAGTTTTCTATCTATCTAAGAAAAAAAATGTTATTTTACTGTATCTTTGTGTAGGTTTCTTATCTTTTATTTGTGTTGAATGCCAGGAGGAAGCCATTTCAGTCTGGAAATTCCCATTCCTCACATCTGAGAAATATTCTTATGCTTTAGTAATTTATGTGTTATTTCCTGAGTTTGTGAAATTCCCATTAGTTGAATATTGGACTTCCTGAGTTAATGCTTTATTTTTCTCTACTTTAAAAAAATGTTTTTAAAGATTTTATTTATTTATTTTTAGGGAGAGGGGAAGGGAGGGAGAAAGAGAGGGAGAGAAACATCAATGTATGGTTGCTTCTCATGTGCCCCTCACTGGGTACCTGGCCCACAATCCAGGCATGTGCCCTGATTGGCAATCAAACCGGCGACCCTTTGGTTCCCAGGCTGGCACTCAATCTCCTGAGCAACACCAGTCAGGGCTATTTTTCTTTACTTTTATCCTCCAATTTATAAAATAAACTTTTTATTTTAGAATAGTTTTAGGTTTACGGAAGAGTTGTGAAGATAGAACAGGCTTCCCATATATCTCACATCCAGCTTTCCTGATTATTAACATCTTATATTAGCATGGCACATTTGTAACAACAAACCAATATTGATTCATTAGTATTAAGTAAAGTATTCATATTTTATTCATATTTCCTTAGTTTTCACCTAATGTATTTTTTTCCATTCTACAATCTCATCCAGGGTACCATGTTACATGTAATCATCATATTTTCTAACTCTCGTCTTGGCCTGACAGTTTCTCAGATTTTCCTTGTTTTAGATAACCTGGGCATCAAAGGAGGAATAGTTGTCAGGTATTTTGTAGAATGTTTGTCAGTTGAGATTTGTCTGACTTTTCCCTTCTTCATCAGACTGGGGCTGTGGGTTTTGGGGCAGAAGATCACATAGTGAGGTGGCATTCTCATCCCATCATATCAAGGGTACATGCTATCCACATAACTTACCACTGTTGATACTGACTTCGATCACATGGCTGAGGTAGTGTTTGTCAGATGTCTCCACTGTGAAGTTACTGTTTTCCCCCTTTCTATTCTATTCTGTACTCTTTGAAAGGGAGTCACCGTGCACAGCTGACACTTAGGAGTGGGGAATTATATTCCACCTTGTGAGTGCAGTGTCTACAGAAATTATTTATAATTGTTCTACATGGATGATATTCTTCTACAAGAGAGATTTGTCTATTCTCATTTATTTATATCAGTATGGACTCATTGATATTTATTTTATATTTTGTCTTATAATTTAATACTTCTTATTTGTTTTGTTGCTCAAATAGCTCTAACTTTGGCCATTAGGAGTTCTTCAGTTGCTCCTGTGTCCCTTCAATGTACCCCCATTATTGTATTTTGCATTTTTTTTTTTTTAGCATTTTCTTACTTTCCGGCACTACAAGATCTTCCAGGCTCATTTTGTATATTTGCTGCCCCAGTTCTAAAATTAGTCATTTCTCCAAGGAGTCCTGGTTCCTTTTATTGGAGAATGTTATTAGACACCAAGATCTGGTTGCTAGATGTGGTCACTGGCACTGGTGTGTCATGACTTCTAAGCCCTTTCAGTTGGCAGAGCAAGGAAGTATCTGTATGTATACTAATCCATGTATATGAGGTCTGTCCAGAAAAAGTCCAGCCATTGTTAATTGATGTCTCTGAGAGACATCAATGTAACCTGGCAGCAAAGGAGAGTGGATTGGAATGAGCATGTATGAACAATGATGACTTCACTGTAGTCAGTGGGGGTGACAGACACTGTTGAGTGAGTGTGTGTTCTATGTGGCTGTTGCATTCAAAATGACTGAGAGAGTACAGCAATGAATCTGTATCCAATTTTGTGTTAAGCTTGAACATTCCTCACCTGAAACTATTCAGACGATTCAGAAGTCCTCACCTATGGACAACTGGAGATTGTAAACTTCATCATGACAACATGCCCACTCATGCATCACGTTTCATGCAGAATGTTTTTGTGAAACATTAAATCACCCAGGTGACTCAGCTCCCCTACAGCCTAGATTTCGTGCCCTGCAACTTCTTGCTTTTCCCCAAACTAAAATTACCCTTGAAAGGGAAGAGATTTCAGACTATCTGTGAGATTCATGAAAATACGATGGGATAGCTGATAATGATTGGGAGAATTTGTCAGGTCCCAAGGTGCCTACTTTGAAGGGGACTGAGGCATCATTGTCCTATGTACAGTGTTTCTTGTGTCTTCTTCTATAAATGTCTCTATTTTTCATAGTACCTGGCTGGATACTTTCTGGACAGACTACATATATATGTGTCTATAAATATTTCTATACCTAACCATCTATATCTATGTTAAAGTAAAATTAGTTCACACAAATGTCTAAAATTAATCCATTACCACACAGACCATTTTCACCTCCTCCCTGTGCTTATCTGTAAATTCTACTCCGATAGTGAGAATCCTGATTTAACCATCTGTTACCCGTTTACTTAATGGTCCAAATCCAGGATACATATATAGCAGTCACAGAATTGTTAGTCTAAATCCTCATGGGAAACAATTTATCAACTAAAGTACAGTACTTATGTATAGTTTTAATTTGCCTATGGTCTTGTAGACTCTACTTACTTCTGAAGTAATGTAGGTTAACACATTTTCCCTCCTGCCCTTCAGTGAGGATGTTTCATATACTTGTAATACAGCTAGATTCTTTTCTCATAGCATAAATTCTTTGCAGAGATCCCCCAACCCCCTGAATAAGTTTTTTAAATTTGCATACATTAGGGTTTTCTCTTTGTCCTGTAAAATTCTACGGGCCTTGACAATTGCACAATATAATCACATGTATCCACTATTGCAGTGTCACACAGAATAGTTTCACCACCCAAATAATCCTCTGTGCTTAACCTATTCAATCCAGCCCCACCCTTAAATCATGACAACCGTTGAACTGTTACTATCTCTATCATTTTGCCTTTTCCAGAATGACATGTAAATGGAGTGGTAAAGTATGAAGCCTTTTTGGATTTCGTTTATATTTTGCTTTATTTAGCGATATGCATTTAAGATTCATCCATGTCTTTGGAAGGCTTTATAACTCATTCTTTTTATTGCTGAGTAGTATTCCATTGTATAGATATATCACAGTTTGTCCATTTATCTATTAAGGACATCTTAGTTGCTCCAGTTTTTAATGGTTATCAATTAAATTGTTTTAAGAATTCATGTGCAAATTTTTATGTGAACATAAATTTTCAAATTAGCTTGATTAAATATTAGGAAACACAATAGCTTGAATGTATTGCAAGAATACCTCTGGCTTTGTTAAGAAACAGCCAGATTATCTTCCAAAGTGGCTGTATCATTTTGCATTCCCACCACCAATGAATGAGTTCCTGGTGCTCTGCATCCCCACTAGTATTTGAAGTTGTTAGTGTGTTGGCTATTAGCTATTTTAATAGGTGTGTAGTGACATCTCATTATTGTTGCAATTTGCATCTCTTTAAAGACAAATATTTTGAGCATCTTTTCATATGCTTATTTGCTATCCATATATATTCATTGATGAGGTGTTTATTCAAGTCTTTTGCATTTTTAAATTGGGGTGTTTGCTTATTGTTGAGTCTTAAGAGTACTTTGTCCATTTTGGATACAACTCCTTTATCACATTTATGGTTTATGAATATATTCTCCAAAATTGTGGTTTGTCTTTTTATTCAGCAACTTTTGCAGAGCAGAAGTTTTAAATTTGAATAAAAGCTAGGTAATCAATTTTTTTCTTTCATGGATTATACTTATGGTGTTGCATCTAAAGACTCACCAGGAAACCCAAGGTCATATAAATTTTCTCCTATGTTTTCTTCTAGGAGTTTTATAGTATAGTATTTTACATGTAGGCCTATGATCCATTTTGAGTTGATTATTGTATAAGGTATAAGGTCTGTTTCATTTTTCTGCAAATGGATATCCAGTTGCTCCAGCACCATTTAAGCTATAATTTACTTGACTATACTCTTGTAAAAATTTACTTTTGTAAAAATTTACTTGACTATATTTGTGTGGGTTATTTCTGGACTATTTGTTCCCCTGATTTATGTGCCTATTCTTTTGTCAATACCATGCTGTCTCACTGCAGCTTTATAATAAGTCTTGATATTGGGCAGCATGAATCCTCCACCCTGTTTCTTCTTCATCAATATTGTATTGGCTATTCTAGAACTTTAGCCTTTCTATATAAACTTAAGAATCTGTTTGCCAGTATATACAAAACTGCTTGCTGGGGTGGCATTGAATCTATAGATTAAGTTGAGAAGTACTGGCATCTTAGGAATAATGAGTCTCTCCATGAATATGAAACATCTCTTATTTATATATTCTTTATTTTCTTCAGTGTTTTGTAATTTTCTACATATAGATATTTATATATTTTGTTATTTTATAATAAAGTATTTCCTTTTTTGGGTGCTATTGTAAATGATATTGTTTTTTAACTTTTACATTCTAATTGTTTATTGTGGGTATATAGGAGAGCGATTAACTTTTACATAATTGGTCTTGTACCCTGTGACCTAGCTTTTTAGTTCCAGAAGTTTTATTTATTTGTCTATTTATTTTGTAGATTCTTTCAGGTTTTCTGTATAGAAAACCATGTCATCTATGCAAAGAGTTTTAGATTTTCCTTTACAATTTTTATACTTTAAAAATCCTTTCCTTTTCTTATTACACTACCTAGGACTACCAGTATAATGTTGAGTAAGACTGGTAATAGAGAACATCCTGGCACAATGTTAAGGTGAAAGCATCTATTTTCTCACCATTAAATATGATATTAGCTGTAGGGGTGTTTTTTTTCTTTTTTTGTAGATATTTTTAACTAAGTTGAGGAAGTCCCCCATGATTCCAAGTTTGCTAAGAGTTTTTTTTATTTTTATCACAAATGGATGTTGAATTTTGTCAAATACATTTTTGCCATCAATTGATGTGATCATACATTTTTCTCCTTTAATCTGTCAATTTGGTAGATTATGATGATGGATTTTTAAAATGTTGGACCAACTTTCATACATGACATAAATTCTAGTATTGTTTGGTATATAATTCTTTCCATGAATTGTTAGATTGATGTGCTACTATGTTACTAAAGAATTTTACATGTATGTTCATGAGAGATACTGATTCATGGTTTTTATTTCTTGTAATGTCCACATCTGATTTTGTGGTTAAGTTGATACTTATAAAATGAGTTAAAAACAGTTCCCTTCCTTTATACTTTCTGCAAAAGATCATAGACAATTGATATTATTATTTTTTTCATAAATGTTTGGTAGCACTCAGCAGTCAACCATTTGGACCGGTAATTTCTTTTCCAAAAGATTGATTAATTATTGTCAATTTATTTAATAAATATATGTAGGGCATTTCAGGTTATTTATTTCTCCTTGTATCCTAATTGTTTATAGCCTTTATTTTTTTCCCACCTGAAATTATGGTCTGTATTTTTCCCCCCATTATCATTTATCGCCCCCATACTCTCTTCCTTTTAAAGAACTGATCCATTTGGCTGCTGCCTCCGCCATGGCAATGGCAACTCTCTCAAGATGACAGCTCCACTGGCTGGTCAGTGTTGAGAACCAGGAGTCATGCTGGATGGCTCAGGAGTAGCTGCTGCAGGGTGAGGTGGTAGCTTTCCACTACCAGTCCAAAATGCTGCCTTTATTTTTTAAAATATATTTTATTGATTATTCTATTTTACAGCTGTCCCATTTTTTCTCCCCTTTATTCCCCTCTGCCCCATACCACCCCCCTCCCACCTGCATCCCCCCTCAGTTCATGTCCATGGATCTTACATAAAAGTTCTTTGGCTTCTCCATTTCTTGTACTGTTCTTAACTTCCCCCCCGTCAGTTTTGTACCTAGCATTTTATACCTAGCAATAAGAATACTTCTGCCTGGCTGGTGTAGCTCAGTGGATTGAGCATGGGCTGGGAACCAAAAGATCCTGGTTCGATTCCCAGTTGGGGTACATGTCTGGGTTGCAGGCCAGGTCCCCAGTGAGGACTATGTGAGAGGCAACCATACATTGCTCTTTCTCCCTCCCTTCTCCTCTCTAAAAATAAATAAAATCTTAAAAAAAAAAAAGAATACTTCTTATTCCCAGCACCTTTTCCCCCATTTCCCACCCCCTCCCTTCCTGCTGCTAACCCTCCATGTGATCTACATTTTTGTGATTCTGTTTTTGTTTTAGTTGTTTGCTTATTTTGTTATTTTTTAGGTTGAGTTGTTGACAGTTGTAAGCTTGTTGTCATTTTACTGTTCATAGTTTTAATCTTCTTTTTCTTAGATAAGTCCCTTTAACATTTTATATAATAAGGGCTTGGTGATTATGAACTCCTTTAACTTGACTTTATTGGGGAAGCACTTTAACTGCCCTTCCATTCTAAATGACAGCTTTGCTGGGTAGAATATTCTTGGATATGAGTCCCTACCTTTCATGACTTTGAATACTGCTTTCCAGTCCCTTCTTGCCGGCAAGATTTCTTTTGAGGAATCAGTTGATAGTCTTATGGGAACTCCTTTGTAGGTAACTGTCTCCTTTTCTCTTGCTCCTTTTAAGATTCTCTCCTTATCTTTCATCTTGGATAATGTAATTATGATGTGTCTTGGTGTGTGCTTCCTTGGGTCCAACTTCTTTGGGACTCTGAGCTTCCTAGACTACCTGGAAATCTATTTCTTTTGCCAGATTGGGGAGGTTCTCCTTCATTATTTTTTCAAATAATTTTTCAATTTCTTACTCTTCCTCTTCTTCTAGCACCCCTATGATTTGGATGTTGGAACACTGAAATTTGTCCCTGAGGTTCCTAAGCCTCCCCTCATTTGTTTTAGGTTGGCTATCTCCTCATCACTTAGTTCTTTTTCTGGAGTTTTGATCTCTTCTTTCATTTGGGCCATATTTCTTTGTCTCAGTGCACCTGTTACATTTTAACGGGCAGAGCCTTAGGTATTCACCATAGTGGGGCAACCCCTTTCTCTGCATTGTGGTGTTGTATGTGGGGGAGGGGTCAGAGAGGGCACAATGATGTTTGCTTGACTCTCACCCCACTTTCAGTGACTTTCCCTTCTACCTACAAGCAAACTGTGCCTTGCTGTTGCTGATTCCCATGTGGGTAGGTTTGTGTACATTTTAGACCCTATGGGCTCCTCCAGTGGATGTTCCTGTGAGACTGGCACTTTCCCCCATTGCCGCAACCCACACAAGTTTTTACAGCCAGAGGTTTAGAAGCTTTCTTTTTTGGCACTGGAACTCTGGGTTGAGCAGTCTGTCTCACTCCCCAGTTGTTCCTCCTGGTTTATCTGCATGTGAATATGGGACTACCTTGTCTTCCAGCTACCACCTTTCCACATGTCCTCTCTGCCCTAGCTGCCCATTCCACCCCAGTCTGAATAAATATTTCTTCTTTAACTCTTTGGTTGTCAGACTTCCATACAGTTCAATTTTCTGCCAGTTCTGGTTGTTTTTCATTTTTAGATTGGTTGTTAAAAACAATAAAATCCCCCCGGCTGGTGTAGCTCAGTGGATTGAGCGCGGGCTGGGAACCAGAGGGCCCCAGTTCGATTCCCAGTCGGGGCACATGCCTGGATTGTGGGCCAGGTCCCCAGTGAGGGCCATGTGAGAGGCAACCATACACTGCTCTTTCTCCCTCCCTTCTCCTCTCTCTGAAAATAAATAAATAAAATCTTTAAAAAAAAATATCAGTGAATAATTAAAAAAAAAAAACCCAATGAAAACCCAAATTCTTTAACTGCCAAAAAATAAAAAATGAAGAACCAATCCATTTCAGATAAATTGTGAAATTTTTGGACATTAAATTGTTCATAGCATTCATTTATTGATTTTTTTCCTTGGCTAGGCTGACTAGAACTTTGTAAATTTCATTGATATTTTCAAAGAACCAGCTTTTGGTTTCATGAATTTTCTTCAGTTTTTCTTTTTTTCTATTTCAATTATTTCTCCTCTAATATTTTATGACTTAGTTTCTTTTGTTTGCTTTAGGCTTAAATTGTGCTTTTTTTTTTTAGTTTTCTAAGAAACTAAGTCATTAATTTTTAGGTCTTCTTTTAATATACAAATCTAATGTTTTCAATTCCTTTCCAATCTCTGCATCTCCCAAATTTTGATAATTGTATTTTAATTTTCATTTAGTTCAAAGTATTTTTCATTTCCTCCTGGAACTTCTTCTTTGACCAATGAATTAGTGTTTAATTTCCAAATATTTGTGAATTTTTCAACTATTTTTCTGTTACTTGTTTCTAGTTCTATATCATTGTGGTCTGAGTACACTCTTTATATAATTTATATTCTTTTACTTTTGTTAAGGTGTGTTTTATAACCCAGAATGTGGCCTATCATGGTGAACGTGCCATGTGAGCTTGAGAAAAATATATATTCTGTTGTCATTGGGAAAAGTGTTCTATAAATGTTAATGAGATCAAGTTGCTTGATAGTATTGTTCAGGTCATGTATATCCTAAATGATTTTCTATTACTTGCTTGATCTATTACTGACAGAAGGGTAGTAAAGTTTCTGTTCCAATAAAGTAGATTTGTCTATCAGTTCTATCAGTTTTTGTCCTATATATTTTGACACTCTTGTTAGGCGTATACACACTTAGGATTGTTAAGTAATCCTAACAATTTACTGTTAAATAATGCCTTTATCATTATGTAAAGCCTTTTTTTAACCCTGACAGTCTTCCTTGTTTTGAAGGCTTTTGCCTGAAATTAGTATAAATGCTCCAGCTTTCTTTTGATTAGTGTTAGCATGTTACATCTTATCTAGCTCTTTACTTTTAACTTAATGAAGCCTTCATCTTTAAAGTGGGTTTTTTTTCCCCCTTCAGAGAATGGCATTTTAAGACTTGATTTTTTTGGTCATGACTTTCTACTGATTTTTCTGAATGGTGTCAAGAATGACTAAGACTTTCTTGCCTGAAAGTATACAGTATTTGTATATAAATGGTGCCCTTCAAGCTGCCACCCCAGTGCCAGAGCTCAGAGAGAGTGAGTACGAGTAGGTGAGTCTGTGTGTGGGTTCCTTAAGAGGAACCACTTTGGGGTCCAGCAGTTTCTTCCACTGATTCAATCCCGGCTGCTTTTGCAGCCAGAAGTTTTGGGGACTAATCTTCCTGGCACTGGAACCCTGGGCTAGGGGGCTTGGTGTGGGTCTGGGACTCCTTGCTCCCGAGATATGCCTCCCAAATTTTTATCCACCATAGGTGGGTGTGGGACCAGCCCATTCCGTGTTTGTGCCCCTCCTACCAGTCTGGATGGATGTGGTTGTTTTAACTCCATTGTTGTCAGACTTCCATTCAGCTCGATTTCTGATGGTTCCGTGTGATGGTTGTTCTATATTTTAGTTGTAATTTTGATGTGGTTGTGCAAAGAGGTGAGCCATGTTTGTCTATACTGCCATCTTGACCAGAAGTCCTCCTTCATCTTTTCACCCAGCCCTCTAACCCCCATCCTCACTGACAGCTGTCAGTATGTTCTCTGTCTCTCAAGTCTTTTTGAGAATAGGCTTGCTTCATTAGAAACATTATTATATTGGAAACTACTATTGTTATTTTTTAAATTTCTTCTTTCAATTACAGTTTACTGTCAATATTATTTTGTATTAGTTTCAGGTATATGATTTTACATTTTAAAATACCTCATTATATCTTAGCAGATGTAATATCTAGCAGAGACCAAAAACCTCAGTTAAATTTAATTTTTTTTTCTGGTCTGGACTAACTAGGTGGAATAACTCATTGTTTATGAGTGTATACAACTGTTTTGAAATATTCGTATGTTATAATACTTAAAATATCTGTCTAAGGAGAGATTATTAGGCTGCTCTTGAGGTGGAGGAAATTAACATTGCTGTCAGAGAAATAATTCTTTTTAGTGTTTACATGTAAGGATTGAAATCCTTCAATTGTTTTGTAATACTTTGCAAATAACATTATAAAATGCCAATGAATCTGTCTAGAGATAAACATAATGCTGCTATTTCTCAAGGAAAATTTCTTTTGAATTATGAATTTTGGGAAAATTTTTAAAACATCTTTTAAATAATTCATTATTATTGACTTTCATGGAAGGAGTCTAAGCTAAAAATCTGTCTGTACTGTAGTCTGAAACATAGAATTTTTTATCTCTACATGCAAAAGTTTCTGTCGATACTAATATTTTTAGTTCAAAAATAGAAACAAATGACTGCTGCTATTGACATCTGCAATTTGTTAAGCTCTACTAAATGCCAGATACTAGTCTAATTTTGAAAAATAATTAATATTGTACTCAAATCACAGAAAAGTAAACTGAGACATAAAGAAGCTAATAACTTGGTCAAAGTCATAGAACTAGATCAGATGCTTTCCAGTTGATTTTATATTTATTTTACTTATAGTTTATCAGTTAATTGGGAATTTTCTCTGTAGAGTTAGGTAGATGAGTTGGGCCTGGAATGGAATCAGAGTTGACATGTTTCATAAACTATGTGTTTGTTTTAATTATTTGACAAAGCAGGGATATGAATTATATCCTTGACATATGTGTCGTATTTATTAGTCAAACTATAAAAATCTGTTTGGAAAACAGCTCTAAGCTAATGAAATCTGCCATAGAGCTTTCTTTGGCAGTTATAATTCCAAACACATGTTTATATATTTACTATATTTCTTAGAAAACCACAGGAAATAGCAGATTGACAAATTTACGTGGAGTTTCTGAGTTCACTTGGAGGGCATAGGGTCAACAAAGTAGGGAGTCTTTATTATTATTAACAATATTTGTTGTAGTTGTGGTTGCTTTTTAAAAACTTTAAAAATGTTTTAGATTTTCAGAAAAATGTTATTGTTTTTAACCTACATATGATCCTTGTGCCAATGGCACAGAAGAGACCATACTTATCTTAGAGTCAACCCCTCAATCTTGTCCCCTTTTCACCAATATCTCAAATCTGTAAGCACACTGGCCAAATTGCTTTGGATTTTTTTGAAAAGCCCACTGACCAAGAGTCTAGTACCCCAAAACCAGATCCATGGAGGAGGGAGAGAGAGGATACCAGCCAAAGGGGTCAGTTACTGTGTAACAGAAAGTTTGGTGGAAATGATACCAGCTCCAAACTAGCAGAGGGAGTGAAGTAAAAGCCAGTGGCCCAAATTGTCAGATTAACATGGGCTGGAGCAGAGGAAAGCAAAAGAACAGCAGAAGAGGTCACCACAGAGGTAACAGGGCTGGCATGAGGCTCAGGCACTCAAGGGCCCAGCCTGGTACTCTTCAGAAACGCCAGCTCCCGATCACTACATGCTTTTCACATGTGCTTTGTTGCTCTGAGTAGCTGGGGCTCAGATGTTCCACAGAGAGACTGCCATGCACCCTAGTGCCCTCAGCCCTATCATCCCTGCATCTCCCAGAAGACTATCTGCCAGAACAGTAGTCTGAACATTGGACGCACGTGGGGGATTTTGAAGTTCACCAATGTCCAGACCCCTGTTTGTGAACCACCACTCAAAAAAAAAAACAGGTTTTTTCTTTTGTTCCCAGAGTGAAGCCACAGAGAAGGGAAAAAACCAGGAACCATGGGAAGCACTTGCAGAGGAGGGGGAGGAGGGTGGCAGCGTTCTGCCCCCAGTAGCCTTCCTGACACATCTATCACCTCCAATGATGGGGGACGGGGTGGACCCACAAATCATGGCCCCATCAGCTAGCGGGAAAGGAGCAGAACTCCAATTCAATTCCAGAAAGGGATCAATGTCAAAGAGGCTCCAAATCTGAGGGTGTGGGCCTGAGAGAAATTCTGCCTGTCAGGTAAAAGGACTGGCAGATAAATAACAGGGCATATCCAGGGAAACAAATGAAATGAAGTTCTGACCCAGGGCAGGCACAGCACTGCCAGAACAAGGCAAAAGTGTCAGATAGCAGCCCTGCGAACTCCACTGTGGTTGCTGGCCAGGTGGATTCTTTTCTGGCCTGGGATTCAGTTTTTGCTGTCCCAGGCCCCCATGCCGCTCTTGTGCCCTAATCTACCTGCTAAGAATAACTCTGTCCATGCAGTCTCTAACTCTGTACCAAGGCTCTATCAGACAGGTCACGGAAAATCATGGAACCCCAAACAGAGAAACTGTGGATGGTTAAGGCAAGAATCAGTTACAAAAGTTTGGGAAATGTGAAGGGAAACCACAGAAGGTGCTACTTCCTGTTCCAGAAGCATCAAGGAGAAGGAACAGGACTGGACCCAGATAGCATAACTCTAGGAAGGGATGGTTAGGTGGCAGCTGAGGGTTCAACATAGGGAACCTGCAACATGCAGAGACTTGGTGAGGCAGGAGCCCAAGAAAATAAGCGCTGACCTCACTCTGTTCCACTATGTCCCAAGAGTGACTGATCCTTCAGTAAGGGTCCCTGGATAAGAAGACAGATGTGTGGAACAGACCTGCAGTGCCCTCAAACCCAACTGAGATACTGAGCCATGTCTGTCCCACCCAACCTCAGCCCCTGTATAACATGAGACAGAAATAGATATTTGCTGTAATAGTCTGAGGATGTTTGTTACCCAACATCACTTGGTAAAAACTCACTAGATCCCAACAGAAGCCTGAGGGCAAGGTTGCTGAGCGTGGCAGCCTATAAAGTCAGCCTTCATGGTCAGGGAGCAGGGGTTGGGGGGTGAAGAGTGGGCCTGAAGGAGCAATCAGAGGCACCCAGCCCAAAGCCCAGAGGATCCTGTCTCTGGGCACCTGCCTTGGGCAGAGATCTCCTGAGGCAGAGCTGGCAGCATGGTTCCAGGGTCACTGGTTATCTAACCAGACTGACACCACCTCCTAGATAAAATTCCCAATGGCTCCTCATTCTTCCTTGTATCTCCTGTGCTCAGCACTTGCCCATGGAGATGTAATAAAGATGTAGGCACTGAATGTGTGTAGAGCCACTTATTTCTGTCACACCAGTTTTCAGAGGATCATATTACACAAGGCCCTCTAAATAATCTCTTAAAAATTAATTTGAAAGTTTTACCCTGGCTGGTGTAGCTCAATGGATTGGGCATAGGCCTGTGAACCAAAGAGTTGCCTGTTTGATTCCCAGTCAGGGCACATGCCTGGTTTGCAGGCCAGGTCCCCAGTAGCAGGTGCATAAGAGGCAACCACACATTGATGTTTCTCTCCCTCTCTCCTTCCTTTCTCCTCTCCCTGAAAATAAATAAATAAAATCTTTTAAAAAACTAATTTGAAAGTTGTATTCCCCATTGTAAAAATGTTTGTTAAGCAGAGTATGTTATGACTTGAACAATGTTTTACTGTATGTGTTCCATCTTGAGTCTGCCACTCTTATTCTCCTTCAATTTCTCAGAAACGAGGATTGTTGAAAGGTTGGTCTTCTATGTACTAAACAATAGAACCCAAAGTCTTGGATATAAAAAATAGAACCCAAAGTCAGGATATTAAAAAAATATATAAAGTTTAACCTCCCCCCGGCCAGGTAGCTCAGGTTGTTAGAACGCCCTCCCCATAGTCCAAGATAGTGGATTCAATCCCCAGTCAGGGCACATACAAGAATCAACCAGTGAATGCATAAATAGAACACCTTTCTAAAATCAATCAATAAATAGTAAGTCTAAAGTTTAACCTTGAAACTCTGTATTATATATCATTAATTCTCTCCAATTTTCTCTTGACCTCAAGCTCTTTTTGGGTAATCTGGCCCTGCCCGAGATGCTGAAAGATTGGCAAAATACAGAGACTCCTCAAAAGACGTTTTAGTAAATAAGAATTGTACTTGGGATTTCCTGTGGTCATTATAGTTAGGCATTTCTAGCTCACATCAAATCACTTTGCACTTCAAAGTGTAACAGTCTCAGAGTCATCCAAGTAGCTTCCCTGAGGAGCTTTAATCATAAACCCTTCAAATTTGTAGTTGTATTCAAAGTACAAATATTTATTTCAATAACTATTTTCTGAGTACATAAATGAATGGGTGGATAATTTTCTGAAGTCTTTCAATAAGACTTTTTGCTTCCATGCTCTGTTGCTTACTTTGAGCAATATGCCAAACTAAATACCTTACGTGTACAATCTCCTTTAATTCCACAATAACTCTATGAGGTAGATATTATTTATCTTCATTTTACTGATTTATAACTAATGTTCAGAAATGTTAAGTGACTTGCCTGAGTCAGCTTTCATAATATATCCAGAATTTAATCACTTGAGCGAGCATTATGGTGTATTTAGCCCACTGTCACCATGAACCACTTTCTTTCCCATCTGCTATCTTAGTCTGCTTGCACAAGTCTCAGCATTCCAGAATTTTCCACTTCATGTGCTGTGAAAGAGATGTAGATATATGAACATACAATCCTCTCAGGCTCTTTGGGAGGTCAGTGTGGATTTGAGTTGCCTCTTCTGTTTATTTCAGGCAGCTGTGTAAATGTTATTTTTTATGTGTGCTAAGTGAAAAAGTTTGGCAGTAACTGCTTTAAGCAATCATGCTTAAACTTCTCAGATGTCTTACTGTTAAGCAAGACAAGAAGGTACACCAATAAGAAGTTAAAAACTAAAATGATGTTTCAAAAGTCTGACAGCTATATCTTCTTAAGCATGAAATGGAATAAATATTTAATTACATACATTGCAAAAAATCAACAAAGCTATATTAATTAAAATAATGTGTTATTGGCACAAAAATACTGAAGTAGTTCAGACTAGTTTTTTCTTTCTATTTTTTGTAGCAAATTTCATGTTTACAATATATTATTTTAACTACAGTCACCATGCTGTTTGTGAGATTCCCAGAACTTATTCATTTTACAATGAAAAGTTTATAGCTTTTGGCTAACATCTCTTCCTTGCCATTTATAGGTGAGATTATATAACATTTGTCTTTCTATGTCTGGCTTATTTAACTTAGCATAATGCCCTCTAAGAATTCACCCATATTGTTGCATAGGCAGGATTTCTTCTTTTTCAATGGATGAATAATATTCATGTGTGTGTGTGTATGGATTGTTTTCTTTGCAGAAAATTTTAATTTTATTTTAATTTTATTTTATATCAAAGCTAAACTTAGTTCGTCAAAGCTTAAACACTTCAGTAAGATTTTTGAGACACTTGTATTTCCAAGTTAGTACTTTACCTTATTTTTTTAAACAACATAGTATGTGCCAAGATACAAAGTTGGGGAGGAGTTAGCTTTGTTTCATGTCTTTGTAAGTCTCTAAATTGCTCCCTGTATTTCTCCTTTAATCAGGATAAAGGTTTTGGCTAAACTGAGACTGGCCTTTTGGAGATATGAATATCTGGGGCAGGGTGGAAAAGTAAAGAACTGTAAAGAGGTCTCCTCCTGCTCATAAGAACATGGTGAGAGAACTTCATTTTTCCTTTCCTTCTGGATTGAGTCACAGGTGCAGTCCAGCTCATACACTGAGTATACTGGAGGGCAGTGGTAGAAGCATGGATGAGACTTGTGGGTGTAGTCGTGGGATGACCCTCCTCACTGCCCCAGCCTCAAAAAGAAGTCTAGCAGTTCAGAATGCTTTTCCTAAGGTAGGAGCCCATGCTCAGTCAGCTGATTCTGAAAGCACTAAAGCTTGTTTTAAGAACCTCTCATATGGGACTTCCGGTCAAGATGGAGGAGTAGGTAGATATGCTTTGCCTCCTAGCACAACCACAAGAAGAATCAAAACTAACCTCAAAACAAACAAAAAAACACCTAGAACTGCCAGAAAATCAAACTGTGTGGAAGTCTGACAACCAAGGATTTAAAGAAGCCATATTCATCCAGATGGGTACGAGGCATGGAGAGGACGCAGTGTGGCACCAGAGAAGCAGGGGTGGCAGCAGAAAAGGCAATTCCACATTTACGTGTGGTGGATAAAAACCAGGAGGGACACCTTTGGAATGAGCAATCCCAGGCTCAGTCCCAACTGCGCAGCTCAGGGTTCCAGCACTGGGGAAATAAAACCTCATAATTTCTGGCTATAAAAACCAGTGGGGATTGAGTGGCAGAAGAAACTGATGGTTTCTCAGTGGAGTTCATTTAAAGGGCCCATAGGGACCTAGAATGAATGTAAATCCACACACTCTGGGCACCACCGCCAGGGCAACAGCTAGAAGGGCGCCAGGCATATACAGGAAGTGGGTGAAGTAACTAGAAACAGGGTGAGTGCTGGGCTAGCCTGCAGAAGCCAGGCAGTGGCACTGCCTCCTCTCCAACCCCTCCCCTGCACACAGAGCCAGGAAGTGGTGAATCAGGTTGCTCCACCCTGGCAGATACTTAAGGGTCCACCCCATACAATTTAACAGGTGCATTAAGAGAGGGAGTCAAAGCAGCTCTACCTAAAACACAAAAACAAACATAAGAATGCTTCCAAATTGAGGAGACAAAGAAATAGAACAGATCAAAACCTCAGAAAAAGAACTAAACAAAATAGAGATAGCCAACCTATCAAATGCAGGGTTCAAAACACTGGTGGTCAGGATGCTCAGAGAACATGTTGAGTACAGCAAAGGCATAAAGGAAGAAATGAAGGCTACAATAAGTGAAATAAAGAAAAATCCACAGGGAACCAACAGTGAAGGGAAGGAAGCCAGGATCCAAGTCAACAATTTGGAACATAAGAAACAAACAGGTAACCAGTACAGAATGAAGAAACAAGAATTCAGAAAACCGAGGATAAGAACTCTGGGACATCTCCAAGCATGCCAACATCTGAATCAGAGGTATGCTAGAAGGAGAAGAGGAAGGACAAGAAGTTGAAAACTTATTTGAAAAATAATGCATCTGATAGATGAGACTCTTATAAGGAGCAAGAGAAAAGCAGTTACTTACAAAGGAGTTCCATAAGACTGTCAGCTGATTTCTCAAAAGAAATTGCAGGCAAGAAGGGATTAGCAAGAAGCATTTGAAGTGATGAAAAGCAAAGACCTACAACCAAGATTACTCTATCCAGCAAAGCTATCATTTAGAATGGAAGGGCAGATAAAATGCTTCCCAGAAATGGTAATTAAAGGAGTTCATCATCACCAAACCATTACTATATCAAATGTTAAAGGGACGTCTTTAATAAAAAGAAGATCAAAACTATGAACAGTAAAATGACAACACACTCACACTATCAACCATTGAACCTAACAGACAAACAAACAAAAACCCCAACTATGTAAACAATAGAACAGGAACAGAATCGTAGGTATGGGGATCATTGGGAGGGTTATCAGCAGGGAGATGGAAGGGAGAGAATGGGGGAAATGGTGCAGGGATCAAGAAGCATAATTGGTAGAAACAAAATAGAAAGGGGGATGTTAAGAATAGTATAGGAAAGGGAGAAGCCAAAGAACTTACATGCATGGCCCATGGACATGGACTAAGGTGGGGGGATTGCTGGAAGGAAGTGGGATACAGGGAAGAAAGGGGCAAAGAGAAAGAAACCTAGGACAATTGCAGTAGTATAATCAATAAAATATACTGAAGAAAACACTGTGTATATCTTGTTTAGCAGTGAATATCCCTTTGGCCCTTTTTGTTAGAATGTGTTAGGTTGTGGGTAACTGAAACCCAACTACGGAAGTTTGATCAAATAGTAGTTTATTTTTTCTCATCTAACAATAAGTCCAGAGGTAATAAGCCAAGGTGTAAGTCTCCTTCAATCTCTCTATTCTGCCTTTCTTTGCATACAGTCTTCATCCTCATATTCTTAAGATGGCTGCTGCATATCCAGGTATTACACACCCATTCCAGATAGGAAAAAAGAGGAAAAACAAGAGAAAAAAGGCAAAGTCCATCCAAGTCAGCTTCTTTTGAAATGGTTTCCCAAGTTTCTGCCTGGTAACTTTTGCTTGCTTTTAACTGGCCAGGATTGGTTCAAATTGCCACTCCTCGCCGGAAGGGTCACGGGGAGTTCTTTGACCTGGGCATGTGACTGCCCTAAAAGAAATCAGAGGTTTGTTAATTAGCGAAAAGGGGGACAGT
>PVJI01023235.1:0-23908 GCA_004026765.1 Micronycteris hirsuta
AGATAAAAAGGACAAAGTATTTCAATAAGTGATGGTCAGTAATTTTTTTCATATGAAAAATGATAAAGATAAACTTAAAATTAAATTTCAATTGGATTAAACACCAAATTGTGAAAGGCAAAAATAAAATCAATATTTCCTTTAAACTTGGGCAAGAGTGGTCTCTACTCTGGGTTCCTGATTTAAGGCCCTTGCTCTGGACTTTCTCCAGCCAACCACCTTGCCACAGGGGAAGTAAGAATATTTATTCGGCAGATTGTTAGTTAGATTTTTAGCCTTTGGAATATCAGATATATGGTATACATGCCTTTGTTTGTACTCTTCCTCTGGTCTATTAGAAAAGCACTGAGGCCAACAAGCAGGCCTTCTATTTATTTTTCTAACAACTTTTTGGAACACAGCCACGCCCATCAATTTTCACGTGTAAGCACTGCTTTCATGCTACTAATGCAGAGTTCAACAGTTGCAGTTGCCACAGAAACCATATGCCTCACGAAGCATAAAATATTTACTATCTGGTCCTTTCCCAAAAGAATCCCACTGGTCCCTAAGTAATAATTTAAAACCTTGAAAGAGAAAAAAGTTTAACACAAGACATAAAGAATAAAGAAATGAATCGATAAATTTATCTATATCAAAATTAAGAATGTGAATTCATCAAAAAACACCATGAAGTAAAAAGACAGGCTACAAGCTAGAATATTTACAACACGTATTATTGACATAGGCCAGGTTTCCAAAATAAAGAGAACTCCTATAATAAATAAGGAAAAGTCAAAAAAATAATGTAAATAGAACAAAAGTCAAGGATAGACACTTTACAGAAAAGGAAATAAATATCGCTACTATAAACATGAAAATGTACTTAAATACATTAGAACCAGGGAAATACAATTAAAATCACAACTTGGTATCATTTCATGCTGAAAATATTTCCCAAACTTTAAAGTCAGACATAGAACAACAGGAAGTTAAATCATGAATAAGGTTAAATTAGTCTGAGTAAAATAGTGTGTAACTACCAATAAAGTAGACATGCATATCTACAAACCTATTAATTCCAGAATTAGGCATGGAAACTAAAAACCAACTCTTGATACACAAATACCAAGAAATATGTACAAAAAATGTGTATACCAGCCATGTTTTCTCACAGAGAACCCCTCCCCTTGAAAAGTACTGCCAACAGCACGTATATCCATCAGTATGGAATGGATAACTATGGTACATTCAAACAATGGACTGCAAAGTAGAAGTGAAAATGAATGAAATATAGCCAAAGTATTAATCTGAATGAAACTGTAAAACAAATGTATAAAAAGCATGTATTCCATCTGTATAAACTTCAAAAACAGCAAAATTAAACAGCGTAATAGTCATAAAACAATAAATTAGAGTAAGGGAATGATGAACCCAAAATCCAGGATCATGGCTATCTACAGGTGAGGAGATGCAAGCTGAGAGCAAAATACAGAGGCATTTTTAAACTACTGGGAATGCTTTTTTTTTTTTCAACAGGGGCAGTAGTTACACTGATGTCTGTATACTATGTACACACCTTTAGATGCACAACATAATTCACACAAAGAAAATTTTAAAAAATCAATATAAACTTCATGTTTCAAGAATTTCGTTAAGATTCAGGCTAGCTAAAAACTAAGGGAATTTTTATTACAAAATACGGATATACAGGCTTCCAAAAGAGCAAATCCTTACCCTGTGCAGCCTTTTCAACGTTTCTAGGAGAACTCTGATGTGACAGTTACTCTCAGCACTTTGAGCACAGTGACACAGCTGAGCAGTGATGACTCTTTTAAACATCTGCACCAGTTTAATGAAGGCAGATTCTTGCAGAGAGGCCCAATATTCCTCTGAGGAATACAAAAGTAAATAAATACTAGCACGAAATTTCTCTTGAATTCTTAAAAGATAAAAAGTGGTTCAAAACTGATAAGAGTATTTTCTATGTATCATAGTTATAGAAACACATTTGTAATACACTTTTCAGTAAATATAATTGCAATTAAGTTTAGAATGTAATGTCCTAAAAGACAGATCCTAGAACCACAATCTTGATAATCTGTGAAAAATACAGCATTAGTCACCTTTTCATCCAGATGGAAGAGCATACTGTATTAAAAACTAGATTAAGAACTATTCCTGATTGCACAGTCTTTTCATGCTCCCAGCATGAGTTTTCAACTCTTAAAGAACACCTTTTGGCATTGTAATACAAAAAAAGTTTCAAACTAGCCTTCCATCACTTAAAATGTTATCTAGATTTTATAAAACATAAAAAAAGAATGGACTAATTTGGGCTGAATATGCTATTTATGTAAAAAAAAAAAAAAAAAAACAACCCAACTCATTAAATCTAATCATGCCCCTAGAAATAACTTTCAATGTACTGGAAACACAAAGGAGGAAACAATCAGACAAATCTATAGGTAGGACAACTGACCTAGAATTTTTTTTTTTAAAGATTTTATTTTTTTTATTTTTAGAGAGAGGGGAAGGGTGGGAGAAAGAGAGGGAGAGAAACAGCAATGTATGGTTGCCTCTCACATGGCCCTCACGGGGACCTGGCCTGCAACCCAGGCATGGGCCATGACTGGGAATCGAACCGGGACCGTTTGGTTCCCAGCCCGCACTCAATCCACTGAGCTACACCAGCCAGGGCTGACCTAGAATTTTTTAAGTCTCTGAAATACCTTTGGTAGAAATTTGAATATGGCCTGGACACTGGATATTATGGAATTATGGCTAATTTTTACTAGGTGTGATAATGATGTCATGATAATGAAGATTTCCACATCGCTATATGATTAAATATTATAGGTGAAATGTCATGATGTTTCCAACTTATTTTCAAATAGTTCAGCAAAATGGAACCTGTACTTAAGGAGAGAGGAAGCACATATGGCAACACATTAATTGTTGCTGACTCTCAGGTAGGAGGTACATGGGTATTCCCTGTACTATTCCTTCAACCTTTGCGTATGAAATTTTTCATAATGAAAAGTTGGGGAAAAAGGACCTCAAGACCAAGCCACACAAAGATCATTATAAGAACTCTAAAAAGGTACTAAAACAATCAAAATATATTTGGGATGAGCAGAGTAGGTAATTATTAAAGCATCATTAGAATACGCTAAGAATACAAGGTATAAAAAACATGAATGTATTTCCAATATCTACCTAAGTTTTGCTTTAACTTTACTAGGTACATCTTTCCACTGAGACAGTGGTAAATATTTTCCCATGTACATCATCAATCTTACCTAGAGCCCCTGAAGATTTATCACTCATTTTACAAACAGCCTCTGCAAATGGAATCACCAGCTTTTCCCAGTTGTTACAATCATGCATCATGGGACATTCTGGGAGAAGGAAGAAAACTCCTAAAGCTTCTTGGTGTGAAGGAAATGGAAGATTTTTGAGCAGATTATCCCTGAGACATGTGGTTATCTGTAGTCAAAAAGGATCAGGGAGAAGACACTCAAAACACAGTAGGAACTGGGTGCAATTTACTGTAAATAAAATAAAGTGTAGGACCTGAAGTTTCATTGCACTGTGAAACTGAAATAATAATTTAGTCTAAAACCCATGTTTACATCCCATCTCACGTAGTCTCTTAATACCTGAGGTGTAGATATGGGACAAGTATTGTCCCCATTCAATGACTGGGGGTGCATGAAGGCAATAAAGAAGAAATTACATGTACAAGAGTTATACTGGAGGAACAGTGGGTTCAGAACTAATAAACAGCCCTTCCAATAATAAATACTACATTGTACCCTCTGGTTCCACAATTACACCTCATTTTTTTTCACAGAGGAGAGGAAGAATGTGTTAAAACTCCCAAAAGCAAAACAAAAATAAGACCTAAAAACAAACAAAAAGTAACAAATGCAGCAAAAACCAACATGGTTTCCTATCGTCTTCCCATAGGGTTTCATCACCAACTCTTTCCACCACAGACTCTAGGTCCAGTCCTTTCAATCTCCTTAGTTTCCCCCATTCAGAATTCAAGTGTTCAGGAAAAGTTCAAATGCAATTCTGTATTTTCATTCGTCACATGTGCTCAGATAATATAAGTAATTTGTTTAAAAACCCACTAAGAAGATAAGCTAGTTATTTATGGAGTATTTGTCAGATGCTAAATGATTTACATATGATTAAATAGGTCATTTAACCCCCTTTAATAGAAAAGAAATCTGTATTTCAGAGAAATTAACTTGCTCAAGGTCACAACCGCTAAATGGGAATCTCTCCTAGATCTTTCTGACTCCAAAACCCTAGTTCTTAGTCATTAAATTATGAGACAGTAGCTAAATGGTATCTCTAAATGTTCACATTTATAATTACTTTTACTTGTCAAAACATACTGGGCTCCTACTCTGTGGTTCAGTCTTCCGAGTTACACATACCTGACACCTCTATTTAACAATGTCTCAATAGCACACATCCTTCCTACCTCTTTGCTCATGATGAACCACATCCCCAAACCTGCCAACCCACTCAGAACTATCACAATACTCTGAAGCCGGTAATACCGTTTCACACACTATGCCTTCCTCTACAGCTTTCCTCACTGCCAGGAATGCCCTTTCTTCCCCATGTAGGCACCTGCTAAACTCCTACTTCCCTTGGGAACCTTGTTTTGAGTGCTGTCCTAGTAATGACTGAACTCATCCAAAATATTTATTATATACTCACTACATCCTAAGCTAGGCATGAGAGAAGACAGCAGCACGTAAAACACAGCCAATCTTCCCACTAAAAGCTCCATGAACACATCTGTGTGCTGAACTAAGCCATGACCTTCTAAGGACAGGGAGCATACCAATTCATTGTTCATCAGGAGTACTCATTACAGTGCCCTTCACATAGCTAAATAAATGAATGAATGCCAAGTCTGTGAATTCCTATCACAGAAATCTAAAAATAGAACCATTACAGGTCCTCTGACCCAATTATCCTGTTCGAAATAATGGAAGATTGCTCTTGTGCTACAGAGTCCTCATAAAAATACGAAGTTAGGGATCCATTATACCTCAGATCCCTAATTGCACCATGGCTCTGTCAAACAAAGCTACCAGAATTGAGGCTTGCATCTTCCCCTGAGATACAGGAATGGGTGTGAGGGAGAATTGCAGCTAAGATACAGAATACTAATTATCAGACAGAGTAACAGAGGAAGTAAGGGAGCTGAAAGGGAGGGAGAGAGATGAGAGCAAGACTGAGAGGGAAAGAGAATGAGCGCTATAGAAACAGAAGAAAAGATGAAAGGAGAGATGGAAGGGGAGGGGACAGAAGGGGGGTAAGTAGAGTGGTTAAGGAAGGGGAGCAGGAAAAGGGAAGGGAAGGAGAAAAGTGAAGGAGAGACAAAGAAAAAGGAACCAGAGACCCAGAAACAAATAGATTGAGAAAAGAACATACCAAGTACCACCCCAAGATCAACCAGTACAACAGCACAGGGAAATAATTAATAAAGGCTGAATTAAGAAAGGCTAAATTAATAAAGGAAGTATGTTTGTAACATCTGCAAGTGGGAAACCTGAAGACAGTAATGATAGTTCTGTAAACAAATAAGCTACAATCTCAAAAGGAACGAGAATATTCTAAAACCGACAAAAAAGGTGCAATGGAACCAGAGAGGAAGAATCCAGGCAGTCTTTGGTAAAGAGGATGTTGAAATCGGAAAAAGTGTGCTCATTTCTATACTTATGTTGAAAATAACTACAAATAAAATGCTCTTATTCTAGTGTACCAATCTCAACCAATCCTTTAACTATCTTCCTAAAACTCCGAGTTGAAACAATTCCCTCTACGAGAATGTGCGCATATGTGTATATATGAACTATTTAGACTACTTTAAACCTATATGACTACTATACCAACTATTTAGCTCTACGTGAGCAAGCACCTGAATGCTGAGTCTAATATAGATATAATAAAGGGTCTCAGTCTCTCAAAACAAAATATTTCTCCTGAAATTCTGAGTTCCTATAAAAATCGTTTTAGTGATTTTCTTTTCCAAACAATTTGAAGAATACCACCATGTTGGTAATACAGTCCTTCTTGGTTAACTCCTTAAAGGCATTTCTTGCTTTATTTAAGTCCAAATGAACAGATACCGTTTCTGTAGCTGTTCTGTGGAAGATAAATTTTAAAAATACATAAATAAGTAAATGAAAAAGAACAATTCAAAATTACATATTTTATTAGATTATCTATCTAGACAAAAAGTTTTCTTCTAAAGTTTGCTTTCATTTCAATAAATTTACATTTTTTCTCAACTTTACAATAACTATAATAATTTGGCCAAATACAAATACAATTAAAAATATAGTTGACAACATGATTACTTCTAAAATGCCAAAACTATCAAGGCTGCATTAACATTATATTCTACCCAACTTTAATTCAGACATTATCTTAACTGGGTGATCAAGAAATATTTATTTTCCAGTTAAAAAAAAAAATAGCCACAGAAAAAAGGAAAAGGGTTTTCCTATTCCTGGGAGAGAGAAAAAAGCCATTTCTCCCAGTTACATAAAGTGAAAGTGGGGACTGAAAAAACAGAGATGTCTCAACAGTAAATTGTTTGTATTCCAACAAAAACTACTGATGATGTGTATCTTAAGTCATGAATGACATAGTGAACTGAATACAATCATTGCCTAAAAATACATTCTTTGTAAAGCAATATATTTAGTGTCTAAAAAAGTCTTGCAAATAAAATTATACAAATATTTAGGAAAAGAATTATAAAGTTTTTCCTTCATATTATGTAAAAATTCAAAGAAATCTTAACATCTTTCAACAAGGAAATTTTAAAGAAAGGTATGTCCTTCCCATGAAATATCATACAGTCATTAAAATGATGTTTTCAGAGCCCTGACCTGCGTGGCCCAGTTGGCTGACTGCTGGCCTGCAAAGCAAAGGGTCACAGGTTTGACCTGGGCACATGCCTGGGTTGTGGGCAGGTCCCAGTTGGGGCATGTGCAAGAGGCAACCAAAATTCTATCTCTCTTTCTCTGCCTCCCTTCCCCTCTCTCCAAAAATAAATAAATAAAATCTTTAAAAAATGATGTTATAAGAAATGAATATGGAAATTGAACATAACAAAAAATGGACAAATATATTAAGTATAAAACAATGTATAAAGCAACACATAATCCCATTTCTATAAAAGAATACATTTACATAGTTAAAGTATATACACAAATGCTACTAGCTATTACCCTTAGGTGGTGAATTATGGGTGATTTTCATATTTTTGTATGTGTAATACTGTGTTTTTGACATTTTCTATAGCGATCATATAACAGTAATTTTTAAAGTGATAAACACATAGGTAATTATTTTATCCTCAAACCATTTCTTTACAATCTTTCACAGTACTTTTAAAAGAGATATAATTGACATATATTAGTTTCAAGTGTAAGACATATTGAGTTGATATAGGTATATATTTCAAAATGATCACAACAAGAATCTAGTTAACATCTATCACCAAATAGTTACAATTTTTTTCTTAAAACTTTTAAGATCTAGTCTCTTAGGAACTTTCAAATATACAATACAGTATTATTAACTACAGTCACACAGTTATTTTTAACAGAATTTTATAAATTCATTACATATGTTATATATATTACCTTTCCCTCACAAAACTTCCAGTCAGACAAGCAGGAGATGAGAATATCTCTCTGATTTCCCTATGGTAAGGAATAAGACAATGGTTAAAACAAATCACGATTATGCTTCCTTGTGGCCTGAGACACGATAAATAAAACATCTTATAATTGTCCTTTACCCTCTCTCTCCAAACTGTCATTGCCTTGGGTATCTAAATGTTGATTCCATTTATTAAATCTCAAATTTTCAGTGACTAACATGGGAAATAAAAAGATATGTATTCAGAGAAGCCACAGGGAAAGAGGAAAAGGCTTGACTGATGGTATTTTTCAACAAATAAAAAACTCTCATCTTACCCAACTTTTCCCAGCCGTATTCATTTCTGTTCCACTGAAGTGGAAACCAAAAAATTACCAGAAATTAAATTGGGGGGAGGTGGAGTATGCTCAGTTCCATCTTACTAGTAACTGCACAAATAGTTCTTGACTGTTTATGCTGAGCAAATTATAATGAAACTTTTTGTACAACTACTTTCCAGAATTAGAAAACCATACCTAAAATATCTCTAAAAAGGACATTTTTTTAAAAATTAAGTATAACCTTTATAGGTGGAGAAGTTCTGCAGTAAAGAAAGCTGCTCTCATGGATATTACCTTCTTGTTGTGATGATTAATTTTATGTGTCAACTTGGCTAGGCAACAGTACCCAGATATTTGGTCAAACACCAAAACTAGGGGGTGGGAGCTGAGTGGAGGTGGGTAAAGGTAGGAAAAATGGGGGACATCCGTAATAATGTCAATAATAAAAAAATCTAAATGTTGTTGGAAAGGTATTAAAAATTAGATTACATTTAAATCAGCAGACTTTAAGTAAAGCAGATTATTCTCCATAATGTTGGTGGGCTTCATCCAATCAGTTAAAAGCCTTATGAGAAAAAGGTTAAGGTCTCAGAAAAGAGGAAACTCTGTCTCTAGACTGCCTTGCAACTCAAGCTGCAATATCAGCTCCTCCCTGAGCCTCCTGTTAGTCTGCCTTATGGGTTTTGTACCTACCGGCCCTCTTAAATCCCTGAGCCAATTCCTTAAAAAATCAATCAAACAATCTCTCTTCACACACACACACATTCTTCATTGGTTCTATTTCTCTGGAGATCTCTGGCTAATGGGCCACTTAGCAGACCACAACATCTTACATCTGTGTATTGTGCTGAGATACAATTTTAGAGAACTGCACAAGCAGACAGACACATGAAGTGTACCTTTTAGTATTTTGCCATTGCTTAGTCCCCACATCAGCAATCCACCTCTTTACAGTCCCTTCATTCAGTGTGGGAATTTTCCTCCTAAGATTAACATAGGGGTTCTGTAAACAAACAAGAAAAGTAAAATACAATAATTTAGAAACAACAGAAACAGGAATCCAACTTTTAGGCATATTCTAAGGATAGACGGTAATATTGATCTTTAAATATGGATAACATAGCTCTGGAAAACTATAAAGTGAAATTCTACCAATAAGTAATCTATCATTTGCCTGGTTGCAAATTTCTTGCCCATGTGGATCCAAATTTAGATCCAAAGTAAATTTCTCTGAATGCCCCAACACTCAGCACTTTATACAGGTATGACTGGAACAGCATCACACAGCTCTGAGGGGAAGGAAAGGTCCTGAAAGGGGCTGTGTGTAGCAGTGGGAAGAACGCGATTTGCCTTGGTGAAGTAGGACGAAGACGTTATTCATAAGCCTGTGGACCTCAGGTCCTTTTCAGTACTGGCAGTCCTTTTCAGCTACATTAGAATGGCAACACTGACCGAATGCCATTCATTGGCAGGGAGCCTCCCAAAACAGTAAGAAGAATCTAAGGAAATATCTCTGATTCAACATTTACCAGGTTCAAATCTGACTTTTGTGGGCATTTATGTAGTTTAGACAATAAAGGATCAGTAATGTCTTACCTATTCCCTAAAAGTCAGCCCAGTTACCTGATGATTTTAGAATTCACCAAACTTGGATTCTGGAACTGTTTTACTTAAAGTACCAAATTACAGTATATCTAGAGATCTCTTTTTACCTCTTTTTTCATCCAGAGCAAAATGCTTTGATTCCCTCCAGCAATTAATATTAACTCCTTTTCTGAGTTATGGCTTTCTGAAAGGGATATACAGAAAGAGTTTAGAATGTCATGTGACACAAACATGCACACTCAATTTTATTTCAGATTATTTTAAAATTTAGTCCTTTGAGCTTTCTAATAGGCAAAGACTCAGCACATTTCCTACCCATAAAGCAGAAATATATGTATCTACTTCAGGGTAAAGTCTAATTGACAAACAGGTGATTCACAAGGTTGATACGTGACATCAGTTTACTGTACATAATATAAATGTTTATATATATGTAAATATATATATATAACACAAACAAATCAAACAAATATTTGATTAGTTAACTGTTCCTTGGTATAATTTGGCTCCTATTACTAAAACCTATATTCTACAACTCAAGATTTGACCAATGACCATTGGCTGTGAAGAAGGTAAATAAGTTATTTTAAAAGTCTAGCCCTGGCTGCTGTAGCTCAGTGGATTGAGTGCGGGCTGGGAACAGAGGGTCCCGGTTCAATTCCCTGTCAAGGCACATGCCTGGGTTGCGGGCTGGGTCCCCAGTGAGGGCCATGTGAGAGGCAAACATACATTGCTGTTTCTCTCCCTGTCTCCTTCCTTTCCCCTCTCTCTAAAATTAAAAAAAAAAAAAAAAGTCTATATAAGTGGTTATAAGAAATCAAATATATGCACTGCTTAAGGAGATAACCCTACTGTTCATTTTCCCAGGAGAACTGAGAGAATTCTGGTGTTTTAGGTTACCACTAAACTTTCAGAAACAGTAATAATCAAAGTGCTCCAAAGAACTTTTTTTAAAAAAGATTTTATTTATTTATGTGTAGAGAAAGGGAAAGGGAGGGAAACATCAGTATGTGAGAGAAACATTGATTGGTTACCTCTCACACATGGGGGACAAGGCCCACAACCTAGGCATGTGCCCTGACAGGGAATGGAACTGGCAACCTTTCGCTTTGCCAGAAGACGCTCCACCAACTTAGCCATGCCAGTCAGGGCCTGACGCACTTCCAGAGCAGAGAGTTTCATAGCTCAGGCTCTGAGGTTACACAGGACACAGTCCAAATCCAGCCAAACCACTTGCAGGCTAACCATTCGCTCTCTAAGTCTCTGCACCCTCCAGTAAAATGGGACTGAGAGTACACATCTCCCTGAACTGTTCAAGGATATGTGAGGTAACACATGTTAAAGTGTTCAGCACAGTTACCTCACATTTGTCAGCTGCTCTCATTCTGAGGATTTTACATGATTATGAGTCAATTTAACCAGGTCAGAAAACAAATCACCATGAAATCAATAGGCTCCCTGCAAACTGGAATCAGGCTGCATATGCTCCTGAATCCATATAGTCTATTTTTATGTTGTATCATTTTAAGTCCGAATTAATCATCTGCAGGTGTAAGAGGAAACTAATAGTTATTTTGACTTGATAAATTAGACTGGATATTTTAAATTCAAAGTAAAAAATGAAAATAGCCTGGCTGGTGTGGCTCAGTGGATTGAGCGCGGGCTGGGAACCAAAAGGTCTCCGTTCGATTCCCAGTCGGGGCACATGCCTGGGTTGCGGGCCAGGTCCCCGGTGAGGGCCATGTGAGAGGCAACCATACATTGCTGTTTCTCTCCCTCTTTCTCCCTCCCGTCTCCTCTCTCTAAAAATAAATAAATAAAATCTTTAAAAAGAAAAATGAAAGCAATGTTTAGAGAAACTCCCTTCACATTTCTTTTCTTGCCACATTACAGTTTCTTGACAAAGATACTCATGCTAAATCCTGTGCTCCTATAGATCTTACCAAATATGATTTCTTCATTTGATGGCAATTTCATGGGAAGTGGTATCAGCCGATTATCAGCTGTTCTACCGTTTCCCAGCTGTCCTTCCTTTCCAGAACCAAACGAAAAGACCTTCCCCAAATCAGAAACATAGGCAAGTGTGTGGCGCCTATTAAAAAAAAAAAACCACATACGGTCCATTCTCAATTATCCACAATGAAAGTTCACAGCACTGCAGTAAACTGCCAAAATTAGGTTACCCAATGAATAAAACTAGTTAACCAACTGCCAAGGCATGAAAATTGCTACCTGGAAACTAAGAAACCATCAGTGTGTGTTTGAGATGACTTTGGAATTCCTAAGTCCACTCAAGACCATGATGCTGCACCTTGGCAAATGGTATTCCCTTCATCAGGAACAAGCGTCTCCCTTTGCCTTTTCCCCCCTTTTTAAGCCTTGGCTTGAGAGTCCCCACTTCTTGGAAGCCACCTGAGTCCCTCCTCTTTCCATGCTAGAAAATGGAATTA
Source organism: Micronycteris hirsuta (assembly GCA_004026765.1). Taxonomy (NCBI): domain Eukaryota; kingdom Metazoa; phylum Chordata; class Mammalia; order Chiroptera; family Phyllostomidae; genus Micronycteris; species Micronycteris hirsuta. The sequence continues at coordinate 12,062 of PVJI01023235.1, forward strand.
GATGATCTTCTGAGTTTTTACTCTATTTCCAAAAGATTTTATCATACTGATTTTCTTACAACTTTGTTCAATGATCTCTCCCACTGTATAGAATTTGGTCTACTCAAAAAAAGGTTCAGCCTTTGTCCTCTGCCTGGGAGGTAACCTCTAAACCCTTAGAATTAGCGAAGTGACAGGTGTGTCTTTATTATTCCTGGCAGGCCCCTGACACCATACTTAATAGTTTACCCAGATGGCTCATGGAGGGCCCCTCTGGCTGCATGTAAGGCAAACCTACAGGGAGGGAGAGGCTGGACTTTGAATTCCACCTAGACATGACTCCATCCATCACAACTAAGCAATGAAACTGCAATAACTTTGGACTTCGGTGAGTTTCCCCGGTTGGCAATACTCTACACATTGTCGTGTACCTGGCTGGGAGGAAGTAACACTGTCAAGGGGAGCAGATGCCTGAAGTTCCTTATTTGTACCCCTCCTAGGCTCTGTCTATGCATATGCATCTCTTCCTTCGGTTATATTAATTTGTGCCTTCCTCCTGTAATATATGTGACCATGAGTATGACAGCTTTCAGTGAGTTCTGTCTTTCCAGTGAATTCTCCTATGTTAGTAGGAGTACTGCCCTGGTTTGCATTAAGACACCTCTAATGTGACAACTTCTCTTAGAACGAAAGAAGGTGTGTTATGAAAAATCCAATGTGGTGATAGTTTCTTTGGATAATGCAGACATCAGTGAATGCAGAGAATTATGCCGGCCCAATAATCTGCCGTCTACCTTCATAATATTCATTTATGTAATTATACTCTGAGATCATGAGTCTATTTCTGTAGTCTGAAAGTATACGTATCAGTTTAATAGCAAAGGGTGAGTAAACAAACAAATGAACCTAATATTCAGTACAGTCGGAATTTGGTTGTGTTTAGTGAGGAAAAAACTGCTCAAAATAAAAGGCGTATCTGGGTGAAAATATTTAACTCCAAGAACCAATATCCCACTGGTGAGAAGTGGACCGATTGATGTTCAAGAAAGAAATAATTACATAAAACGAGGAGTTTGAGAAAGTTTTTATACTTTTGTTTTAAAAAAGCTGTGAAGTCAAACTTCTCAGTATTTTACTCAAACCAACAAAGACTTTGTCTTCGACTTTAAGGTGATCACTCTGAAAGAATTAAGGTAATGAAGTATGATGGCCCCTGAGGGGTTGTGAGAAAGTGATAACATTAATGGATGATCGTTTGAGATTCATGTTTTATTTTTTAATTGAATTCATTCAAGTAACATTGGTTAAAATTATATAGGATTCAAGTGTACATTCTGTAACACATCACCTGTATATTGTATTGTGTGTTCACCAGTCCAAGTCAAGTCTCCTTCCATTGCCATTTATCTCACCTTTGTTCTCTCCTACATCCCCCCACCCCCCTTCCCTTTGATAACCACCAAGTTGTTGTCTGTGTCTGTGACGGTTTTTGTTTGTTTTTTTGCTTAATCCCTTCAGCTTTTTCAACCAGCTCCCAAGCCCCATTCTCCTCTAAGAGCTGGCAATCTGTTCTCTAAGTCTGTTTCTATTTTGTTTGTTAGTTTATTTTATTTTTCCTAAATAAATGACATCTTCCTTAAAGACAAAATGTATTTGAACAGATACAAAGGTATTTCACTGAAGGGGCATCTTAGGAAAAAGGACTCATGGACATGGACGGCAGTGTTGTATTTGCTGGGGGTATGGGGGTATAAGGGGACTAAATGGCAATGGAAAAAATACAATTGAGAAAAGATTTAACTAAGAAAAAGAAAACAAGTATGTATACTAAAATAAAAACTATGACTATCTATCAATAATAATGTAAATTAAGCATTTTCACCCATTTGAAAACGCTTAATACTTTGATCTCAATCAATGAAACCAATGGAAATTTTATTAAACTTCCTATCTAGATTTATTGTATGAATTTTATCAAGGTTCTTCAACACTTTACAACTTACCTTCCACATGCTATCTGGGTCACTCTATTCCCAACGAGCTCAGTCACCAAACAGGGTTTTAACTCATTCTCTGCTGAATTGTGACCAAGCTGCCCATATTTTCCAGCACCAAATGTAAACAGGAGCCCATCCTAAGTAAACAGAACTTTGTATGAAATTCTGAAGAAATATGACACAGAAGTTGTATTCACTGATCCAAAGGCATTGGTGAATAATGAAAAAGCGCTGTCACGCAAAACCCTCAGTTATCAAGAAGACAGTCCCGTTTGTGGGAAATGATGACCTTTCCTCCCTGGGGAACAGAAACTACCCACACCTAGATGTTCTAGTGCTTTCCCCACTACAAAGTGTTCTTCCAAAAGTATAGTCAGGGAAACGTGAGGACACGCACCTTTGTGAGCACAGCAGTGTGAGAGCCACCACAAGCAAGGAATTCAACTTTCTGACTGTCCAGTGCTTCAATAAGGGAAGGAAAATCTTCATCTATACAAAGGAAAGAAGAGTTGAAGTGACCAAAAGGAAATGCTGAATTTCACACTAGAGTTCTGTGCTACTGGTAAAATACCTGGACTACTTCCTCTCAAGCATAACAGTCTTAGTTCCCAGCACACTGATAAGGAAGGCTCTGTGTAGGTGTATTTTGGCCTTAGGGTGGGATTGGGCAATGGCAAAGGGCCACGTTTGGGGGTACTCACCTGTGGAAGTACCAAGCCGCTTCCCAGAGCCCATTCTCCTCTTTTTAATCTAGCCTGATTAACTGTACTTGCAAGATATCTGATATTTTCAATTCCCAATGAAAATTGTCGTTTTTAATTAACTTTTTTTGTTGTTCTAAATTCCCTACTATGGTGTCCTTGCCTCACCCTGCACCTTCTTTCTTTCACGATTATTTTGTCAAAACACTTAAGAGATTCAGCAAAAGTAGTTTAACTGCCCATTATTCCTTTGCCTCCTTTGAATATTTTTCTAACACTGACTTATGGGTTCTCCTGAGTAATTAGCATGGGACCACATCAAGTAGAAATGCAGTGTTTGACCATAACTCAGGAGGATAAGTGTGCATTACCAGTGTTGATAAATCAATGGAGTCTGCTACACCTGAAAACACTAACAAGGTGTTTGGCACCATAAGTTGTTCTGTCATCCACTATGTGCAGGTAGTTCAGTAACGGGAATTACTGTACATGTTTTATTGTGTACACACCCATGTGTGTATGTGTACAGATATAATTAATGGCTTATAGAACATGATTGGGATATGTGAGTTTCTAAGATAGAACGTTAGTATCCTTTGGTCATAATATATTAATAGACACTTAAGTGCACATGTACCTTGAAAGTCATTTCATCCAAACTCATCACTCTACAGAAAATAAAAAGAAGGCCTAGAGAAAAACTGTAAGTGACTGGGTAAAGCCCTGCAGTTCATTAACTATGAAATGGGAACAACAATCCAGGTGTTCCAATCCCCAGTCTGAAAGTCCTTCCCCGCTTCCACACGGCCCTGACACGTGTCTCAATTACAGCAAGGACTTCCACACTATGCATGGCTTTTAAACTGATTCTGTCCTGAACACTGAGAGATAACCAGAAAGAACAGTAAAAATAAAAGTGAGGACTTGAACCATTTTTAAAAGGAATGTCTACGTTAAATTCATTACTTATCTAACAAATGTATCTGTTGATAACATGAATTTCAAAACATGTTTCCATACTGTTGGTGTGGCCCAGGCCTAGTTGTCCAAAATTATTTCTTCCCCATGAGTAAATGTTTCCAGACATGGATAAAGCCATGCTGTGGGCTTTCCCTGCAGAAATCTGAGCCAAGGGGACTCCAGAGAGGTGCTCCACAATCTGTGGTGAAGGTGTTGAGTCAAGTACTTTTCCAAGTCCAAGCTGGCCGTGTAAGTTCTGTCCCCATGCAAAAAGTTCACCACCTTGACATAAACAAAGAAAATGTTCTCTTATTAAGTTTAAAACGCAGCAGACATTACCCTAGGGCATTATATATGCAATCCATATTACTGGTATACTATTACAAATTCTTACATTCAAACTGACAGGACTTCTTAGATCCCATATTTCTGAATCAGAAAAACCAGAGAATCTTATTAGCAGTGACAGTTATACTTCCTTACCTCCTACCTCAAAGGGTAGTGTTATGGGCTAAACGGTTGTTATCTTCCCCAAATTCATACACTGAAATCTTAACCCTCAATGTGATATTAGGAGGTGGGGCTTTTGGGAGGTGATTAGGATTAGATGAAATTGTGAGGGTGGATCCCTTTTGAATGGGATTAGTGCCCTCATAAGAGACCTCAGAGAGCCCTCTTATCCTTTCCACGGGATAAGAAGATGGCCCCTCATCAGTCACCAAATGTCTGGCACTTTGAATTAGACTTCCAGCCTCAAGAACTGTGAGAAGTTTCTCCTATTTAAGCCACTCAATTTATGGTATGTTTGTTATAGAAGCCCAAACAAAGACAGGCAGAATGAAGTTATCTGAATATATTATAATTAAATCCAAGAAATATTTATTTTTAAAAACCCAGAGGATAGGTCCATGAAAAACAAAAACACTTTACATCTGGATAAAAACCAAAAAACCTAAAATTACTCTCTTCTCTCTGTGTGAACCCCCTCTTCTTAATGTGCCTAAAGATCCTAAATAAACAATTTAAAAATACATTTGATGTTGCATTCATCAAAAGTGCATTCTTTTGCATTGTGAAGTGTTACTCCACTGTATGATGGCAGTTTTTCTTCATTAACTAGCCAAAGTACATTTGGGTTGTTTCTAATCTCTGACTATTATGAATAAAGCTACTATAAATATTCATAAAAAATAGAGTTGAAATTGCACACAGTATCTTAAAACAACCAGCACCTTCTTCCATTAGTTGAATATATGAAATATATTTTTAAAGAAAAATTTTTAGCCAATACATAATAGAGTTGACAATAACTAATGAAGTCTGAAAAAATATATCAGAGAATTACGCTTACTGGACACCTCTTTGCAAGATACTATGCAAGATCTAGTGGCAGAGTCTGTCCTTCTAACATAATTATCATGACGAACCTTTTGGACACCAAGAATATAATGATGAGAATGCAGTTTCATTTCTTGTTTCCCCAACATTCCTTTTTCCTAGATGGGATTTACCAGCAATAAACCCTGAACATCCCCTTCCCCCCACATCACTAGACCCTGGGGTTCTAGAAGGTGCAGTGTGTCTGCTTCATCTTCATACCTCGAACATGGTAGATACTCAAAATTAAATATGTGTTCACAAATGGATGAAGTCAAACCATCAGGTCAATTTTTTCCAAGTTCATACACTAAAATTTCCTTAGGGCTTTCAAAACAGGTCAAATACTTGATCATTTACTTTCTCTGAATTCCAGCTTCCATTCAGTTTATGTCTATCCTATATATTAAAAAAATTTTTCAACCCCAAATTCCTCTCTATTGCCTACCTGCCTTAATTATTCCTCCATGGTCAAGTGTCTTTAAGAAATAATCCATTATGGTGTCTGATAAGAAATAGGAAATAATAAAGGGCTAGGGAGAATGCTTGAATTCCAAAGGTAACATGAAAACCCATCAGGGGACTGCTAACTGGCCACAGAAGCAGAGCCAAGGGATTCTGAGCTTCTGCCATGGGAGTTGGAAGAGCACTAAGGGAAAAAGGCCCTGGCTGGTGTAGCTCAGTGGACTGAGCGCGGGCTGGGAACCAAAGGATCCCAGTTCAATTCCCAGTCAGGGCACATGCCTAGGTTGCAGGCCAGGTCCCCGTGAGGGCCATGTGAGAGGCAACCATACATTGCTGTTTCTCTCCCTCTCTGTCTCCCTCCCTTCCCCTCTCTCTAAAAATAAATAAAAATAAAGTCTTAAAAAAAAAAGAAAAGAGAAAAAGGTTCTGGAAAAGGCTGGCTAGTGTCTGGTCCTGAATCCGGAGAGAATGATTTGACTATTCAGAATATTTTCATTGTTTCATTTTTGAAAAATAAAAGCATGAAATTGTTGAAATAAATCTCTAGACCCAAGATGGAGCCGCGCCTGTCTGGGGTGCCATGTCAATCAAATTTTCTTGTTTCTATAATGCTCCACTTGACCAGAAACACAGTACATCCAGGCAGTCGATCCCCAAATATCAAGCCAACCCTGGGCTCTATACTTATTTCCTTGATCTTTCTAAATAAGGTCAGATACACAACCGTAGGCAATCACTCCCTATTTCCAAATTCGGTCTTCTAATGCTCTATTAAAATTTGCTCTTGCCCAAAATCCCCAGGAAGAATGCTCCACTGATTGTGAGGAACTGTACTCCCCAATTCATGGATCATTTTCCCTTTTAATAAAGAACATCAAACTCATTCCTAAATTGTTTTAGTTTTGTCATTTGACAGAATAAAATGTAGGAATAGTAATTATGGAAACCTAAAGATTTTATGGGTCCAAGAGTTCTCTCATTTTATATCTCCTTTAAGAACAGTGCTCTGAACCGTATTAAATTCAAAACCACATTTCTGTCCCGTTATAAAGTAAAGCATAGACATTCTATTAGTTCTACATATAAACACATTTACTCCCTCTAGAATACAATTAATATTGCAGAAAAGTACCTTTTGAGAGTGCAAGAGAATGATAATCTCCACATGTGATCTGAATTATGTATTTTTCTTGTAAAATGCACTGAAGCCTGATTAAAGAAAATATATTTTCTATCACCATATGAATGAAAGTCACAATGGCAATGTTAGAATTATTAACTGTATTTAATCAGAATTGAAGCTCAAGAAAAAAACTTACAATTTACTGCTTCACATTTAGTACATCTAAAATTATTATAAAAATACGATATATTTTAATTAGTGGTTTAAAAGGAAAATAATGTGCATTATACAGGTATAATTGTAGTAAGACGATTCTAAGATTTTTTGCAAACAATATAATTTTATGATGCAGAAATAATACTAGATAAAAAGAAGTTCTAATTCATATGATCTACTAGGAGAAAGTGTCACAAATCATTCCACGATAATGTATTTTTTTCCTAGGTTGAAAACTTTTATTCTAGAAATCTAACTTCTAAGATCATTATGAGTTAATAAATTTGAAAGTCCAATTTGGGGCTAGGAGACTAACCAAACATTTCCTTTAAATATCAAAGCAACACATGGTAAGTGCCCTAGCGACATAAATTGGTTTGTAGTTTACTCATGGTCAGTTCAGAATTCACTGTTTATTTACGATGCCACTATATGAAGCAGGGGGCTAGAATCATACAAATTAATATTTTACTATAGAAATTATGATTGCCTTTTAAGTAAAATTTAAATAATTTTTAATTAAAAAATAGTTCCCTACCTTTCACATTCTATGTTATAGTTGTACTCAAATGGTTTTCCATCTGAGGATAGAATCAGCATGTGCTCTGCTCCTTGGTCCACGGAATGTATCTTCATTTTTTTTCCTAACTTAATGCATTCTGCAGAGCAAATCCAACCAGGAACTATCATCACTCTGATTATTACCCACTGTTGTCATTGATTTCATTACAATACACTTAAACAACTGGAAAAAATTTCAACTAGACAAAGGTTGACTTAACATGATCTTGTCTTTAAAGAAAATTCAAGTACAGAAAGCACACACATTAGCAATGATTATGGCCTTGGATTTTTTTTTAAAATTGGGAACGCATTGATCCATACTTTGTTATTGAGTATACCTTTTAAAAAGCCAATTAAAATTTGTATTAGGTCCCTGCTTAATAAGTTGAGACGGAAAAACTAAATTTTAAGTGACAGCAATGAAAAAGTCTATAAGGAAATACAATATTTAGACAACATAACTCATTGTAGGAGCAAACATATTGTATATTTTGAGATATAATCTTTCCAAAAACAAAACATTTAATGATAATAAACCCCTCCTGAATGCTTCACACAGAAACCAAGGCCTACATTCTTAACATTATGTTTGAGGGATTATTTTTAAAGAGGATGCTGTTAAAATTTTTTTATTGGTATTAGTGCATACTTAGCCCTTTCTAAAAGTTAAGAGATTTAAAATTGTTCACTAGTTAACATTTACTCTTAGTTTTATCACAAAAATGAAAATACGATGATACACTAGATTTGGGACCTTGTTTCTTCACTCGTTAGTTCCAATGAAGTAGAAAATAGAACCTACACAAATAAAATATCAAAGCACAAACCACATTATACATGCTAGGAGAAACAAAAAACTTTGGTAATAAAAAATGGTCTAACAGACTAACGATTTTTAGAGACTCAGCATTTCAAATCAGTTGGAAAAAAGGATTATTCAAAAAAAGGTATTGGGATTCCCAGGTGGCCATTAGGAGAACACAAATAAATCTATACCCCCTACCCCACTCCTTAAATTAAATTAACAGCCAAGGTTATCAAAAATTTTAACGTTAAAAATAAAAACAAAATTTCTATAAAGATGAGTGCATTAATTAAAAAAAACTTGGTATGGATAGCTTTCTAACATAACACAAAATCCCTAAGCCTCCTTAAAAGAACAGATTGATGACGCAGACTATAAAATAACATCAACTAAATGCAAGCTGAGGAAAATATTACAGCGTATATGACTGACAAAGGGCTATTCTTATTTAATGTTCATATAACTCAAATTAGTAAGAAAAACTCAACTTTTAAAAAGCCAGGCAAATACACAAATAGGCAGTTCACCAAAAAGGATCGCGAATGACTAACAGAAAAAAAGAAAAGATGCTCCACTTGGCTCAAGTTAAAAGCAAAACGAACGGAACATCCTTTTCTTCCCTCAACAGAGGGGCAAAGTGCGTAGGAGTGCGAGCGCGGCCATTTGCTTCCCCCCACACGTAAAACCGGAGCCTCGGTACCCGACCCGGTCTCCACGGAGACGACCCCTCGGAGAAGTGCGCCTGCAAGCACGCTGGAAAGCGCTTGCTAATGTAAGACGCGGCCGTCGAGGACTGAACTGTAGTCTACAAGGCTCACAAAATCGGACACGGGGCAAGTGAGAAACCAACCCTGAACAAGCCAACGATACAGGCGGACCGGGACGCGCCCGCCCTCCGCGCAGTTACCCTGCCGCGCGGACTGTCCCGCGGTCGCCGCTACCGCCCGCGCAGGCTCGACGCCGCCTGGGCGCGGGACCCAGGGGAGCTCTCGGTGCCTCAGGCACGGAAGGCGGGAAACGAGCCCGGGCCGGCGCGTTTCTGCGGCCGCCGCGGACCACTGCCGCGCCGGGTTCCCTCAGGCGCTCTCTTCATTCAGAGAAGACCCTCGCTCCCACGACGCGCGCCGCCCTGCTTTCGCGGCCGCTGCGGGCCCCGGGCCGCCGACCCTCACCGCCCGTCCCGAGGCCGGAGGGCCGAACTGGCGTTGCCCGGTCCCACTCACTTGGCTTCTTGGCGCCGTCGCTGCCGACCGGCAGCTGGTGCACCTGGACGCCGGCCCCGCCGCGCTCCAGCACCGCCAGGCGACCGCGCGTGCAGCACATCTGGCGCGTCTCCTCGGACCTCCGGGACAGCGCGCTGCCGAGGCCCGGGGCGCTGGGGAAGAGCCAGAGCTGCGCGCCCTTCGGCTCCGCCGACGGCTGGGGCGCGGCGGGCGGGCGGGACCCTGGCCGCGAGCCGCCCCGCGACCTCCCGGGTGGGCTCTGTTCCATCGCCGCTTGCCCGGGCTCCACGGCCGCACTTCCGCTGTCCGTGCAGAGGGCAGTTCAGTAGACCGAGACGCCGAAGCGAGGAGCGCGGCGCTAGGCGCAGCCGGAGAGCCGACCGCGCTGCGGCGTCGAGGAACCGGAGCCGCTCTTCATCTGCCGCGGCTCAGACGCCGGAATCCCTACGTCCCGTTTGGGGGCGGAGCCGGCGGCTCCTGTGGGAAACGAAACGGATTGTTGTCTTTAAGGGGGCGGGCCCAAAATCGAAAAGGAAAAAGAAACTGAAACGCCTTTAGAAAACCAGGTGATGGAACGTGTTCAGGTTGACGGACGGTGAAGGAAAAGTGCCCTCTGTTCCCTGGCGGGAGTGACCATTTGAACTCCTGGACCAAGTGGCCCTTGAAGAAACACTGAATTTCTTTTAGAAGGAGATCTGACACAGCCGGACTTGCAGAATTTCCCGGATCTGTTGAGGTAAGGGAAGCTGAACTTCGAGGTAAAAGTGAGAGGGAGAATAACTGTGCACCCTCCGCCCCGTGGCGCCTGGCAATAGAATTCTTGCCTTTTCCAGAATCTCTTGCAAGCGGAATAAAACGTATGAAGGAGTTTGTGTATGCCCTTTTTTCATTTAACAATGCTGTTGAGATTCATCCTGTTAAATTTCGTTGCAAGTTCTCTGTTACTGTTGAGTGGTATTCCGTTATATGGGTAGACCACTATTTATTCACCAATCGAAGGGTATTTCAGTCCTTCACAGCTTTTGACTACAGTGAATAGAGGTGCCCTGAATATTTGTGAACAAGTCTTTTAGTGGATAAATATTTTCCTTTGGAGAGAAAGTAAGTACCTAAACATGAAATTATGATGTGTGGTAAGTACCTGCTATCATTATAAGAAACTGTCAAACTTTTCCTAAGTGCTATACCATTTTGCATTCCCTCCAGCAATTTATGGGAGTTCGGGTCGCTCTGTTTCTTCACCGACATTTGGTATTGTCAGTCTTCTTAAATTTTAGCTATTGTCTGTAGTGGTCTCTTACTGTGCTTTAAATTTCCATTTCCCTAATGATTGATGATGATGAGCAACTTTTCATGTGCCGATTACTGCTAACCTCTTCTTTGGTGAATTGTCTGTTCACATCGTTTGCCCATTCATTAATTAAATTGCTTATTATCTAAAAGCTCTTGATAAATGTTCTTTATGTTCTATATATCTTTTATTGCATATTTTGAAATATTTCCTACCAGTCTGTGACTTCCCTTTTAATTTTATTAAAAGTGTATTTTGGGACTTCCGCCAAGATGGCAGCGTAGGTGGGCGCACTACACCGCCGCTCACAACCAGAGAGTTTAAACAACGAACTCAATAGCAAAAAATAAACAACCAGAACGGACAGAATCGAACTGAAGGGAAGTCCGACACCCAGGAAGTTGGGGAGGACGTACATCCAGGCCGGTAAGTGGGGCAGAACCGAGCAGAGGAGTGGAGTGAGAGGCAGTTTGCCCGGAGGAACTCACCCCGGGAGCGCCTAACCAAAGCACAACCCCGAGCAACGGGTGAGCCTCGCAGGCCGGCGGCGTAACTGGAGAGGCCAGTGGGAACCAGCAGGGCCAAGACTGGCGGAAAAGGCAGTGGGGAACTGGGGAGCAGAGGGTGATAGGGAGTGGCGGTGAATGGCAGATGCTATTGCTCCCTCCCAGGCCCCGCCCCCAGAGGAAACGTCACAAAAAAGCGACCCAGGTTGCCAGGCACCGACAAACACCTAAGACTCCAACAGGTGCGCCAAGATAAAAAAGAATGAAAATGGCCAAAAGATCAGAACAAATTACAACTAACGGACGAAGAGATAGCCAAATTAACAGATGCCCAGTTTAAAACACTGGTAATCAGGATGCTCACAAAACTGGAAGAAATAGTTGAACAAATGAACAATATGATAAAGATAATGGAGGAAGATTTACAGGGAACCAACAGGGAAAAAAGGAAGCTGGGACTCAAACCAATGGGGTGGACCAGAAGGAAGAAACAAGAATTCAAAAAAATGAGGAGGGACTCAGGAACCTCAGAGACATTTGTAAACGACCCAACATCCGGATCATAGGGCTGCCAGAAGGACAAGAGGAACACCAAGGAATTGAACGTATTTTTGAACAGATAATGAACGAGAACTTCCCA
>PVJI01023236.1:0-23899 GCA_004026765.1 Micronycteris hirsuta
TGGACAAAACCAAGGGGGAGGGTGGAAGCAAGGGAGGGAGGTGGGGTTGGATGGGGTCGGGAGGAGAGGAAGGGAGAAAATGCAGACAACTGTAATTGAAGAACAATAAAGTAATTTAAAAAAAAATTCTCAAAAACAATAAAAAAAAAGCCAGTGTCAGATCAGTTTGATGCTTTATTTTTTTTTCAAAGAATGCAAGGTTGAAAGTCCAGTTCATTTGTTGATTATTCTTCTCCCAGCCAATTAATTTTCTTGCATCATCACCAAGACATGGACTTGCCTTATTTATACCCTGTTAAGGACCTAGTTAGATCAAAAGAAGCAAGATTGGGCATTTTGAAGAGCAGCTGGGCAATTAGGGGTAAGAGTTGAGGTGTTCTTTGAGCTGCCTGAGGAGGCGGGGTGAAATGCTGTGTGCAGCCCAGGTGGCTAATGAGTGCACTGCTCCTGCAGAGGCCCGCAGAGCACTAATGGCTGTTTCATTTAATAAATTAATAACTAATAATGAGAATGTCTTTGAACAATCCTCTTGGTGTCTCACAGTGATATCTATTATTAATTGTATCCAATAACCTGAAGAAAAACCCCACCAAGGGTAAATGATGGCAGAGATTGTGCCCTGCTTCCAAAGTTACATGTAACTGCCTTTCGAAAATTTTCCTAATTCTACTCCAATATACTTGTTTTTCTATAATCGAAATGGTTACCATTATTGACAAACTATTATGTGCCAGAGAGTCAATGCCTAACCATCTAATTATCCCATTTAGACATTGATATCTCCATTTTACACATGTAGAACCTGGGGTTTAGAGAATTAAGTGACTTGCTAAAGGTCTACAGCTATTAACTGGCAAAATTAGGGTTTGAATACAGGTCTCTAATTTCCAGACTCCGAGTAAACTCCCTGTGATATGAAGCTTCTCACCTCTGTGAACTTTTCTCTTCTGGAGCTAAGAGCTGAATTTCAGAGGAAAGGACTGAAAATTTCTATCATAATCTTAACAAGGTTATTTGTAGACATAGACAAGCTTATTTTACAATTTCTACAGAAAGGCACGGGCCCTAGAATAAGTAAACTAAACTTGACAAAGAAGAATAAAGTGGGAGGGTCATTCTACATGATATTTAAGTCTAACTATATAGCCACAGTAATCAAGACAGTGTGATATGTCAAAGAGCTAGAAACACAGGAAGAGATCAATGGACAGAATGAAGGACATGGAAACAGACCCACATAGATGGGCTCAGCCAATTTTTGACAAAAGTGCAAAAGCATGTTAGTGAAGGATAGGCTTTTCTTTTTTCTATTTTTATTCATTTAATTAAATTTATTGGGGTGACATTGATTAATAAAATTGTTAGGTAGGATAGATAGTAAAACCAAGGCTGGAAGGAGGGAGACACGTCTCACCCACTAACTCGGCAGTCCCGAGCCTGGTCCAATAAGATTGTTGTGTGTTCTGAATATCACAAGAAACACAATGCTAGCACGGGAGGAGGGGAGCCCTTGAGGTTCTGTTTGTATTGTTCCCACTGTCTGGGAAAGAAAGCCTTTGAGACTGTGTCCTCATCCCAAGGCCTGGAAGGGGGAAGAAGAGGGAGTCCTCAATGCCCAAAGAACCCCATAAAACAAGTGTGGTCAGTTGCCTGCCTCTGGTCACTATCTGTTTTATGAGGGGGTCCCTGATGTTTACAGAAAGAGCCCGTAAATAACTTTGGGTAACTGCCGCAACTTTAATTAACTGCCTCCTGTCACATATCTGTTTTACAACAAGATGAACAAATGTGGTCTGGAGCAAGATAAGGATAAGGTTAACAGACCCCCACACATACCTACATTTGGGTAGACATGTCCCTCTGGAGAAGCTGGCACCACTTTTACCCACCAATCAGTATGTAACTCCCTAACCCCCACCCAGCCTCAGGACAAAGTGAAACCGGAAAAGAAACCAGAGTTCGGGCTGCCTGTCACTACCAAACCCAGTAAACAATGACAGGAATTGAATCTTTATGGGCGCTTTATTCAGATGGCCAGTGGTCTGAGAAGACAATGGGTTCATACCCTAACGGCTTGTCTTGCATTTTCTTCCAAGTCAGCCTTTTTATAACAGAGAACACAGTGCAGTGAGGGGTTTTGCAATTCAGGGAAAATTAGATTAAAAAGTGCAGTATTCTCGACCTGGGCAGTTAGCTGTTCCCAGGGGTTGGTGGTCATCTGTGTCTCCCTGGAACACAATGCCTGGGATGCCTCCAGTTGTCCCCAGGTGGTAGTCTTTAGCAGTGCCCCAGGAGGTCTGCTGTCTCTCCCAGGAGCCAGGATGGACCTTATCTATAGGATCTGAAACAAAAGATTTAACATATGCATTGCTTACTAGGCTTATAACTATTTACCTTAAACTAAAATTTTCCAACTCTTGAGTCCCCTATTAGTTTCAGGTGTAAACTTGTTAACACATCATCTGTACACTGTATTGTGTGTTCACCACCCCAAGTCAAGTCTTCTTCCATCACCATTTATCCTCCCTTTACCCTCTTCTACTTTTTCCCACCTTGTTTTCCCTCTGGTAATCACCATACTGTTGTATTATTATTATTTTTGCTTAATCCCTTCACCTTTTTCACCCAGGCTCCCAACCTCCTCCCCTCTGTCAGTCTGTACCTATGAGTCTATTTCTATCTTTTTGTTAGTTTATTTTGTTCATTAGATTCCACATGTAAGTGAAATCCTACCCTTTACAGCAAATAGTGCTGAAGCAATTGGAGATTCATAGGCAAAAAAAAAAAAAAAAAAAATGAACCTCAACTTAAACCTCACATCTTATACAAAAGTTTACTCAAATGAATCTTGGAATTAAATGTAAAATATAAAGTTATAAGACTTCTAGAAAAAAATAGAAAATGTTTAGGATCTAGGGCTAGGCAAAGTGTTCTTAGACATGATATCAATAGGGAAAATACAAAAAGGGAAAAATGCACAAATCTGTTACTGGTCCAAAAGTTTGTGTGTGTGACATTTCATAAAGGCCAATATTCAAAATGTCAAAGTTTGGAGTAAGGAAATGTTTATTGATTGACAAGTCACCTCATCCAGAATTTGGAGGCCTCAAAGGTTCCTCAAATTCATCTGAAGCTAGCACACACAAAGTTCGGGCTTCTTTTTAATCAAGCGAAGGGAATATGGGAGGGGCTGGTAACAACTCGAGTCCTGGGCAGAATTCCTGCAATGATTAGCATGTCTGCAGGCAAGACTAAGCAGGAGTTTTAGCCTGAAGGCCATGGGAACAAAGCAGGCCCCAACTAGATAGGGTTAGAGAGACCCAGCATTTCACTCTATTACAATTTTATCTTATCAAAATGAAAAGATTTTGTTTTCCAGAAGCCCGCATGAAGAGGATGGAAAGAAAAACTACAGCCCGGGAGAAAAATATTTGCCAGCCACATATTCCACAAAGAAATCTCAAATCTCAACAGCAAAAATTCAGACAACGTAATTAGAAAATGGGCAAAGAGCATGAACACACATTTCACTGGAGAGGATACGCAGATGGCAAATAAGCACATGAAAAGATGCTTAACATTAATAGCCATTAGAGAAATGCGAATTAGAACCACCATGAGATACCTCCAGAATGGCTAAAATATAGTGAAAACACCAAATGCTGACAATGACGTTTTAGAAACGGAGAACAGATTAGTGATGGCCAGGGGTTAGGGACTGGGTTAGGAAAGAGAGTTGAATGTGGTTATAAAAGGGCAACGGAAAGGGTCTAGTATCTTGACTTTGGTGACAGATACATAAGTCTACACAGGTGACAAAATTGTACAGAAGTAAATACACAGGTGCACACACAAATAAGTACAAGTTAAACTTAGTCATGGGAAGCATGACTAAGATTGGTGGTACGGTATGAATTGATTAAATATCATCATCCTGGTTATGATATTGTACTCTAGTTTTGCAAAATGTTACCACTAGGGGAAACTAGGAAAAACACATGGGGGATCTCTCCGCATTATTTTGTACAGCTGCATATGAATCTACAATTATCTTAGTAAAAACTTCCATGAAAAAAAGATTTCAACATTTGGATCCTTGATTTTCAAGATGAAAGGTGTTTCAAGACCTCTTTGCATTCTTGGTATGGTGCCATCTCTCAGTACTGCTCGCCATCCCCCTCATCTTTCCAACAAATTATGAGGAAAACAATCATTACTAAACATGGCTGCTTTTTTTTTTTGCTTTCCCCTGCTCCCCACTAGTAAGCTTCTTTGCTGATATATTTTGCTTTCTCTTGTTTTGAAATACGTTAATCAGCAAAACAGAACACAGTCCATTATGCCTGAACATACAGAAAGCTCCCCCTGGAGGTTTGAAACAGTTCCGTCTCAAACTGAGATGCGGCATTGCGTGTTTCTCTGGCACGTTCTTTGGCCTTGTAAACTAGCATCCTCTGGTCTCCAGATGGATGAACCTACCACAGTACTTAACTAATTTCAGGTTATAGCCAACCAAGAACGACTTGTGCTTTCTGGTTTCCCTGGCACGGGGCTGACATCACAGGGTTTACTCATTGTGATTAATACAGAGACTGCAGGAACAGCCTTCTGGAAAGACAAAGGTGCATCACTTGTCTCACCTCACCACTGAGTGTTGAAGCTTCCATTTCTTCATTGGGAAAATGCTTTTTCCCCTCAAAGAGCTATTGTGAGAAATAAAGAGTAGAAATAGCTGTGCCCCACTTGGCGCCAGCCAAAGAAATGTGAATCACCAGTTGAATCTCAAGGAGGCCTGGGCTCAGCTGTAACATAAACCCTCAAATACCAATGGCTTAAATAAGGTAGAAGTTTATTTCTTGCTCATAATAAATTCCCCAGGAAAAACAAGATACAGGGGGAAAAATCAGAGTGTTCCCTCAATCCTTCTGAGTTCTTAGCTGAGACCCCTGTAACAAAAGACTGATTAACAAAATTAAAAACCCCAGAAGTTTAATAACATGTATACTTCCTGTATACATGGGAGAGACCTAGGGGAACTAACTCCCTGAAGTGGCCTAACCAGTTTAAATACCATCTTCAGCTAAAGACAAAGAAGGGGGAGGTGAGGAAGGCAGGCCAGTTCTGGGAGTAAACCAGGAAAAGCACGGTAAATATGGGTAAGTTTGTTGTGCAGATTTAAGTCCACACCTTCTGTATTGATAAGATTCTCTTGTGATTTAGAGCTAGTCTCCTCTTCCTGATACACAGAGGGAGACACCCTTACAAAAGATTTCCTTTACCAATGTAAATGGCCCTCACAAAAGGATAGCTTATGTTTTCAGAGCTTCTCCTTTGACTGCTGTTTCTCAAAATAATCAGCTCAAAATAATCCTTATCGCAAAGAGGTGGATTTTGGGGTGGCATATTCTGTGACCGTTCACAGTCTTGAGCATGCGTGGCAGCTCTGCTCCACAAAATTCTTAAGAATCAGATTCCTCCTGTATTATTGCTCCGTTGTGTGTGCTTTTTATTCTCACTGCCATCTCAGGATCCAAGAAGGCTGCCAGAACACCAGTGTTGACATAGGAACATCTAAACCTATAGGAAATTTTTACGACAATTTATTTGATCAAAACAGGGGAAGTACTTGGAACCAAGATTTCAAAAGACTGAGAAAAATGCTTCCAAGAAATGATAGTTTGTGGCTTTTTTAAATGTACTTGGAATTCTTGCTGGTGAAAATCGTGTTCTTCCATGGAGTCACGAGAAAAGCTTTTCGGGGACCCACGCATAAGAGGATGAGGTGTAGTGGGAAGACTTACTGGAACAAAAAGAAGACACTGCCCCCCAGTGCCTGGTGTCTCATCCACAACCACATGGCTTAGCTCCATCTGGCTATCTCTCTACAGTCCAGTCTCTGGGGCCACAAGGCTGCCTGTGTCTTCACCAAGCCCAGGAGGACCAGGGCCCAGAGATGTAGAGCTGCTCTATGTCTCATTTCCCCATCTGCATGTCCACTGCCAAGGCTGCACTTGGGCCCATACTTGGGTCCTCCCTGCTGCCAGGCCTGTACAGCTGCTACAGAGCAGGAGCCCGTGAACGAATGGGCAAACAGATGAACGAACCTTCGTTAAGCTTTGGTTATATCTCCTTGGGTTTAGGAAAGGGTAAGCTTTCTTTCAAACGAACCAATCTCTTTCCTGGCTCCTCGTGTGCTTGTGCTTGGAACCGATCCCTCTTCTGGATCTTCTTGGGGTTTCATGTTCCATATACTCTCTGATCCTTGTCAGAGGCTAGACACCTCCCCTGTACAGTCTCCATCTTTGTTCCTATTGTACATGCCTCATAGTAGAAGACCTTCCTCCTGTGCCATCTTGGCTTCTACTGGGCATGTGCCTAGCAAAGGAATTTCCCCTTTACTGGTTCTCCCTCCCCCCAGTAATCTGTGGGAAGCAGTGGGTTGTCCCCTGGGGAGACTGGAAAGCCAGTTTGATAGGGGATTCGAGAGTCGGAAAATTTTAGTTTGAGGTAAAAAGTTACAAGCCTAGCAAGTAATGTATATGTTAAAGCCTTTGTTTCAGAAACTACAGAAAAGGCCCATCCTGGCTCCTGGGAAAACAGCCGACCTCCTGGGGCACTGCTAAAGATTACCGCCTGGGGACAAGTGGAGGCATCCTGCCCTTTGCGTTCCAGGGAGACACAGATGACCACCCACCCCTGGGAAAAGCTAACTGCCCAGGACAGGAATGTTGCAGCCTTGCTCACCTAATCCCTTTGAACTTCAAAGCCCTTACCGGACCTTGTTTATTCCCTGGTATTAAAACGGTGGCCTGGAAAGAAAAGACAAGATGGTCTGTTAGGGTATGAACCCACCATCTTCTCAGATCTCCAGCCATCTGAATAAAGTGCCCACAAAGATTCAATCGCTGTCATTGCTTATTGGGTTTGGTAGTGACAGGCAGCCCGAACGCCGGTCTCTTTTCCAGTTACAAGTTCTTCCTGCTCGCTCCTGCCCAGTTGAAAATTAAGTCCCCTTGCAGAGGATGCAACTGTCCCCTGGGGACCCTGTGAATGCTGCAACTTCCTAGTGAATCAGGTTTATTGTCTGATTCAGCTCCCTGGTTTTTTAGGCTTAATGTCTGAGTCCATTTGCTCCCTTCCCATTATTTATACTAAATAGCTACCTGCCTAACAGAATTAAGGAGGAAACATAAGGAAGTTTACATAAAAGTGGGAGAAGGCAAAGCAGGGATTGGATTACAGGATAGTTAAGATTTTGTATACTTTTAAGGGTGGTCATGCTTTAGGAGTCTGAAAAGAGGTATTTCAAAGGCGTGTTTACCTAGATACACAGAAACAAAGGACAGGGCTTGCTTAAGGCAAAAATAAACCTTTTAGTAAAGAAGTTATATGCCTGAGGTGAGACTGCATAGATGACTTGTCCAGTTAGGAATTTATGATCAAATCACCCTGAGAGGTTACTTTCCATGGAACACCCTTTTTTTCTTTTTTGTCTGCACCAGACAACTCTAAGGAAAAACATATTCCTGTGTCTCCTCTACTTAGTCCCTCACATCTGGTCATCAAATGTGTGGTTGCTTTTCATGCACCAAGCAATTCTGTGGCACTAGCTGTGTGTCCAACAATTTAACTCAATTCTGACATTGCATGGAGGTACGATCTTTACAGGTTAAGGGCTCAGTCCTACAAGGCTACTCATGCCCACCCTCTACCCCTCCAGATGCCAGTCACAAGTCCAGGATGTCACTTGTGCTTCTGACAGACTGGATATAAATCAGAAGTTCCCATGACCTCTCCTTCCTTAGGTTCAATTACTTTGCTAGAGTGGCTCACAGGACTCGTAGAACAGTTTACTTACTAGATCACTGGTTTATTATAAGGGATATTAAAGAACACAAAGGAACAGCCAGATGAGATACACAGGGAGAGGTCTGGGAGTGTCCTGAGCACATCAGTTTCTGTCCTCACACAGCTTGGGGTGTGTCATCTTCCCAATACGTGGATGGGTTCACCAACCAGGAAGCTCTTGGAACCTTCTCCCTTTGGGATTTTGTGGAGATACGATTGATTAAACCATTGACCACTGGTGATTAATTCAACTTCCAACTGCTGCCAGAAGGTTGGGGATGGGGCTGAAATTTCCAACCCTCTGATCACAATGTTGGTTCCTCTGACAACCAGCCCCGTTCTGAGGCTATCAGAGACTTTTCCCCAAATCAGCACATCGACACACTCAGGTACACCTAAAAGAGACTTGTTATGAATAACGAAAGGTGCCTTCATTGCTCTTATTGCTTAGGAAATTCTTATGGTTGTAGGAAGTCTGTGCCAGAAACAGGACTAGACCAAGAGAGACACCACAACTTGGCTGGCACCCTAAGAAACTACAGGCCTGTTCAGTAAATTCCACCAGTAACCGGTGGGAAGGTTGTACTATCTGTCAACAGACTTTGATCAAAGCAACAAAAATGTGCACAGGTGTGCTTCCACGTCAAGCCAATCTTCTCAGGAGTCACATCTAGCCTAAGAGTGGAGCTTCTCTCTCCCCACCTCCCCTCGCTCTCCCCAGAGAAAACTCATCCCATTTCCAAATCTTGTAAATGATTTAGAGAAAGGTTTAATGAGAGATTAAATGAAGACAGCCTTAGAACACTCCAGCTGGGCTCTGGGCTGTGCCAGCCAGACCCCAGGCCCTGAGGAAGCTTGCCAGGCCTTGGCATGATCACTGTGAAGTCAAGGGGCCCATCCTTGCCCATCCTTAAGACTCTGCTCCCTTCTCTGATGTGGCTTCTCCGTTTGCCAGGTGCTGCCAGTGCGTTTTCAGCCTGGCCTCTCCCCACCCTGCCCAGGTCTCTGCAGGGAAGGGCTGCTCCCTCAGCCACCACTTCCCCCTTCCTACTGCCTCTCCGGTCCCATTATTACCATAGGCAGTTAGCTAGTTATTAATAACACGGGGAACAAAGGGAATTAGTGAGCTTAATAAACTGGGGAATATAAGCCTGCTTGCCTAGCCAGGAAGATATAGTATTTACAGACTCATTCACACACTCCAGGGGCCTGCCGCCAAGGAGACTTAATCTTAGGTACACAGGAAATCTCCCCAGAAGCACTGTCCACCCTCTAGTACCAGACTGTTCAGGGGTTCAGGGGGAGGTGCTTCACCATAGCCAGTCTAACTAGGGGGTGGACCCATCATAAGCCCATGAGAGCTTGGGAAGTTGATTGGTTATTTTGAAAAAACTCCTGGTCATAACCCCAGGGGGAACAAAGAAGAGCTCTCTTTCTTGCTTGGTGACCCACACTCATCCCATGTGTCTGTGAGTTCTCTCTTTCTCTCTCTGGAATACATGTAGCCATGCGGGTCTAGCGGCCATGTGGGCCCACAGCAGACTGCGTGGGCGCCAAAGCACTCAGCTTTAATATAAGACAGAAACTCTGGATGCGGGCCTTTGTTTTGGCCTTGCTGAAGATATGGTTGGACTTTTTCCGTGGCAGGATGGAGGAAGATAGGAAACTGGAAACCCAAGGGCAGCCTTCCTCAATAAAACTTGCCACACCACAAATCTTATAAATGGGTCCGTAAATTGCTTTTCTTGTGATCGTGTGGAAGAGCCTGATTTCCATCAGCAACACCATCTACACTTTTGAAGGGTACTGTCTGGTTATTTTGTAGAATGGCCCTCTCAATTTTGTTACCAGACTAAACGGGTAACGAAACCCGTTTTGCCTGTGCACATCAAATTCCAATAAGACACAAACAGGAATTTGTAGCTAGCAATGTAAGAAACTTCCAAACCTGTAAGAATTCTTATGAGTTCATTTGAGCCAAACTGATGACAATTGCTGGGAAGCAAAATCTTGACGGAATTAAAAAATTCTCCAGAGAGTGGCAGTTTTGCACCTTATTTTTTTTTAAGATTTTATTTTATTATTTATATTTAGAGAGAGGGGAAGGGAGGGAGAAAGAGAGGGAGAGAAACAGCAATGTATTGTTGCCTCTCACATGGCCCTCACTGGGGACCTGGCCTTCAACCCAGGCATGTGCCCTGACTGGGAATCGAACTGGGACCCTTTGGTTCCCAGCCCGCGCTCAATCCACTGAGCTACACCAGCCAGGGCTGCACCTTATTTTATACATTACAGTCAAAGGAGGAGGTGTAAAGGGGTTTACATGAAATCCATTGGTGATCGATGGAGAAGGCAGGAGAAAGCAAAGAAGGGAAATCTCTGGGATTGGATAAAAGGAATAGATACATACTACCTTTACATTTGTGGGTATAAAATAATTAGCAGTTAACAATGATCACAATAACAATAACAATGAAGGGTTTTGTGTCTCTGCTCTGGGGCAGTGAAGGGTCCTAAAAAAGAGGAAATTACCCTGACATCCCAAAGGTAAGTTATCCTAGACACAAAAAGACAATAGACAGGCTCGGTTAAGGTACAGATTGATCTTTGTTAGGGAAAAACACTGCCCTAGGACAGGACTACCCTCCTGAACTGCCTGTAGTTAGAAAGTTTTCATTTCAGACCATCCCATGTGGTTATTTTAGGTCTCTGAGTTTATAAGGCCACCATGCAGGCCTCCCCTGAGCTTGTTGGGTTTAGTAGGTAGCCCCCTTTTCATCCGCACAGCAAAGAAAGTAAGGGTTGCTTAGTTAAGGAAGTGGTCTGTGCCTGAAGTCACAGGTGAGCTAATATTGAAAGACCTGGCTCCCCATGGCTTCAGGGGCTGGGTTATATAGGGGAAAGTCATTAGTCATGGTGACTAAGGGAGTTAGGGTTGTGGCCAGGGTCATGGTCTCTACTGAGTGGCCCTCACTAGGGCAGGGGTAGGTGATCAGCGCATCTGGCCCTGAAGTCAGCGACGGCGTCACTTCGTCTGGCTTCGCCTTTTTTCTGGGCCGACAGCTGAAACACCACTGAGGCCTAGATGTTATCTCTAGTTTGACCAAATCTCTGTCTTTGTGATCAACAGACCTGAGGCTTTGTTCCTAAAATTATATGATGCTGATCAGAACTCATCGTCCTGAGGGCTTAGTGACTAAGGGAAGTCACATGCAAGGGAGGAGGAGGCAGGTGAGTCAGGGTGCTGGATGAGGCCAGTTTGAATCAAAAGGAAAGAAAGGAAAAAAGGTTATGCTGAAGAAATGAAGTTTCTATGAGGTTACAATTTGTCTGATATTTTCTCATAATTACATTGAATTTATGTATTTTTGGCAGGAATACCACAGAAATGGTGCTGTGCCCTTCTATTATATCCTATAAGGAAACGCTTGATGACAATATGTCTTATAACTGGTGATGTTAACTTTAATTACTTTGTTAAGGTGGTATCTGCCAGGTCTCCCTATTGTAAAGATACTACTTTTCCCTTTGTAATCAATAAGTATCTTGTGGAGAGACACTTTGACTCTCTGCAAATATCTTATTTCTCACCAAACTTTCACCCACCTGCATTAGCATTATCGATGCTTCTTGTCTGCAACAATTATTATTATTATAGTCTTTGTGAAATGGTGATTTTCTATATGTAGCATTGCTTTTATATTTATTAATTAAAATTCTGCTATAAGGAAGAGCTATCCCTTCTCCTTTACTTCTTATTTATTCAGTGATTTATTTTTACCATATGGACTCGAACAGAGAGCATTTAATATATTTATGACCTAAGTATAAAGTTGTTGCCCTGGCTGGTGTGGCTCAGTGGATTGAGCACCGGACTGCGAACCAAAGGGTCGCTGGTTCAATTCCCAGTCAGGGCACATGCCTGGGTTACAGGCCAGGTCCCCAGTAGGGGGCATGTGAGAGGCAACCACACATTGACGTTTCTTTCTCTCTCTCCCCCTTCCCCTCTGTCTAAAAATAAATAAACAAATAATCTTTAAAAAAAAAGTTGTTAACTAGGCACCTGAAAAGGTGAATGTTTGTTCAACATCAGTAGCTATCAGAAAAATGCAAATTAAAACCACACTGAGATAACACTATACATCCATCAGAATGTCTAAAATAAAAAATAGTGGCAACATGTAATGCTGGTGAGGATGTGGAGAAACTGGATCTCTCCTACATTGCTGGTGGGACTGTAAAGTGGTACAGCCACTCTGGAAAAACAGTTTGGCAATTTCTTATAAACTGATCTTGCAACTTCCATATAATCTAGCAACCGAACTCCTGGGCATTTATCCCACATAACCAAAACTTTATGTTCACACAAACCTGTAGATGAATGTTCATAGAAGTAAGAGCCAAAAACTGGAACCAGTTCAGGTGTCCTTTAATGGGCAACTGGTTAAAGGAAACTGTGGTACATCCACACCACAGAATACTACTCAGCAATAAAAATGAACGAATGAGTGATGCACACAATGAAGTGACCAAAATTCTGCCACCCTGAAGCTGCTTCTTTTTGATATTGATTTTAAGATGTTTATTAAGAAACAAGACTCAGAAAGAGCCTCTGACCCTCCCCCGCTTTCTTGCCCAAGAGATTTAGACAGAGAAACCTGCTTCAGGAAGGAGATCTTAGGATGTCAACTTAGCCCGATTTGCATTAAGTATGGTAAACAACAGGGCTTCAGGCAGATGCCCTAGCTAGATACCCTTGTGTCCCATAGTTTCTGAGTGGTCTAGCAAGAATTTCCCTGGCATGTGTGTTCTGCTCTTCTTCAACTACCTGTAAATCACCCATTCTCACTTCTGAAGTCCAATAACCCCTTCCCCCCTTTCCCCTTGTCCAAAAATGTCATATTTACCCAACGTTGCCTCATTGTCTTTGGAGTTTTGGTGCCATGTGAATTCCCCACGTGTATGTATTCAACTGATTTTCTCCTGTTAACCTGTCTCTACTAATTTGGTTATTATCCCAACCTGAAGAACTTAGAAGCTGGGAGGAAAAGTACTGATATTTTTTTTAGACCCTACAAAGAACAACTTGGATGAATCTCTAGGGAATTGTGCAGAGTGAAAAAAGCTAATCCCGTACGTTTATATAGTACTTGCTTCCATTTATATATGATTTTTGAAATGATACAATTTTAGAAATTCAGACAAATGAGTGGTTGCCAGGGGTTGGGGGGTGGTTGGGGGGTGAGAGAGAAGCAGTGGGTATGGTATAAAAGGGCAACCAGAGGGATTGCTGTGGTGATATGACTGTTTTATATTGATTGTGGTGGATATGTAAACCTGTGTTACAGGCCATTGAAGGGGCTCCAGTTCCTGATGACCCTATGAATGAATGAAGTCCACGATGTCCTGTCCTCAGCAGCCTTGCTCAGCTACTATAGACGAATGCCTATGAGTTCTGTTATGGAGTTAATCCATCTCATATTTACTCTTCCTCTTTCCAAAGAATCCTGCCTTTTCATGATGTGCCCAAAGCAGGACAGCTTCAGTTTTGTCATCTTTGCCTCCAGTGATGTTTCAGGCTTAATTTGCTCTAGGACCCACTTCTTCATCTTTCTGGTGGTCCAGGGTATCTGTAGAGCTCTTCACCAAGAGCATCCAGTCATATCTTGGTACTTGTCAGCGTCAGAACTCGTCAAACCCTGTAGTCGTCACATTTTGATGAGAAAAAAAATATTTCCGCACTCGGTGCTTGCTTGGGACTCGTCGCACTTGCTAAACCTGTATGAGTCACGATGCCAACCCACAAAAGAAAATGCTTCATCACTGGTCTCTCGCTCTCCACTTGGCACCCCTCTCTTGCAGTGAAACAGAAGTCAGTGTATCAGTCTCACGGTAGCTCACAAACAGTGCAGAACCCCCGCATATACATCATTACCGTCTTGTCCGTTTGTGAATTTTAAGCGCTAATCGTGGGTCACATAAAGGTTAAGAGTAATACCACTAACCCTAAAAGACAGTTAATAAGAACCATGATCAAAAAGAAAAACGAGGTCATAGCTAAGTATGAGAGTGGTGTAGGTGTGACTGATATTGCTTTGATGTTCAAGATACTGAGAACAACAATCTGGACGATAGTGAGAAATAAGGAAATGATTAAAGCAGCAAGTTGTTGCCAAAGGTGTAAAGTCTGTGAGTAAGTAACATTCACAGACATTGGAAGAAGTTGAAAAATTGTTTTACATCTGGATTAATGAAAAACAGTTAGTGAGTGACAGCATTTCTGAGGCAATAATTTGCGAGAAAGCCAGGCAGTCACATGCTGATCTGTTAAAAGACAAGCCTGGAACAAGTGGTGAGAGCACTGAAGTGTTTAAAGCCAGTCAGGGATGGTTCAATGAATTTAGAAGGAGAACTGGCGTTCCTAGTGTGGTGAGGCATGGAGAGGCAGCCAGTGCCAACAAAGAAGCTGCTGGAAGCTATGTCACTGAGTTTAGGGAGTATGTAGAGGCTGAGGGGTTTGTCCCCCAACAAGTGTTTAACTGAGACATGACTAGTTTGTTCTGGAAGAAAATGCCTGACAGAATCAACATCATTCAGGAGAAGGCATTGCCAGGCATTGGCCGATGAAGGATGGGCTAACTCTGTTGTTGAGTGGGAACGCTAGTGGGGATTTAAAACTTAAGCTTCTACTGGTGCATCACAGCGTAAACCCATGAGTTTTCGAGAGAAAGAATGTGATAGAAAGCAAGTTAAGTGTGATGTGGAGGGCCAATACTAAAGCTTGGGTGACAAGGCAGTTCTTTATAGAGTGGATGAATGAAGTTTTGGCCTCAGTGTGAAACAATATTTGCAGGAGAACGAACTGCCTCTAAGGGCTTTGTTCAGTTTGGACCATGCTCCTGCTCACCCTCCAGGCCTGGAGGACGGCTTACTGGAGTTCAGTTTCATAGCCGTGAAGTTCTTTTCCCCTAACACAACTCTGCTCCAGCCCATGGGCCAGCAGGTCATTTCCAACTTCAAAAAACTCAATACAAAGGTCCTTTTCCAGAGGTGTTTTGAAGTAACCTTGGGTACACAGTTGACACTCAAAGAGTTTGAAAGGACTATTTTAATATCCTCCACTGTGTTACTCTCATAGATGAGACTTGGTATGGCATCTCTTACAAGACCATGAACTCTGCCTGGAAGAAATTGTGGCCAGAAGGTGTAACTCCAAGGGACTTTGAAAGCTTTGAGGATGATCCTGGTAGCCCAATAGTGGAGCATATTGTGTCTCTTCGCAAGTTTATGGGCTTGGAGGTCAATGATGAAGATGTTGAAGAGTTAGTGGTGGAGCGCAGAGCTCAGCACTGAGGAGCAGCAGGAACTTCAAAAGGAGCAGCAACAGAGTGGCTGAGGGAATTTGTTCAGGGGAGGAGGAAGGAAGGGAGGAAGCATCTACTGCACTGATAAAGAAATGTGCGGTAAATGGGTTGAAGTTCAAAACTTTGTGGAAAAGTATCACCCAGACAAAGCTCTAACAAGCTGAAATGTGGATCTGCTTAATGAACAATGTCACACTTTAGAAACATTTTGAAACATGGACAGAAACAAGTTTCTCTTGATAGGTTTTTAGTGAAACTCCCTAAGTCTCCAACAGTGTTCAGTGAAACCAAGAGACAGAAAACAAAAGAAATGTCTGAGAAATCACCTGAGGTTGTCTTGCAAGAGGACTCCTCTTGGAACAATTAACCCCTTCCTCCTCCTCCTCTACCTCGCCACCATCCCATTATGCCAGGAACTCCTCTCAGTAAAGGTAAAGTTAAATTTTATTTTATTTTTATGTAATTAATTGCTTTTTATCCATGTGTGTTTAGTTTTAAGGTTCTGTATACAAAACAACCTCATTACTTAATATTAGCCCAGTAAAATGTAAAAGTTCTAGGGAACTTTCATGAATTATTTCTAATTACATTATTTCTTATGGGAAAAATTCGTTCAGTACGCATTGGTTTTGGCACTTGTCATGAATAAACAATGAGTACCAAGGTACCACTGTATTTCAAATGAAACATGTTTTCTATCAGTCTTCTTCCCAAACCTACACATGTGATAAGTTTATAGAACTAAACAAACACACAAATTAGTATGAGTACCATATGAATGAGAACGATAGATTATATCGATATCAATATCCTGGCAGTGAGATTATACTATAGTTTTGCAGGAGTTCACCGTTAGGGGGAAACTGGACAAAGTGTACAAGAAATCTGACTGCATTATCTCTGAAAACTGCATGTGAATCCACAATGACTTGAATACACTTTCTAATGAAAAGAAAGTGAACACTAAGGCATCAAGCAGGTAACAAGTGCAGGAAGCAGCTACTGCCCTCAGGCTGAGGGAGCAAAGGGAAGATGATGGAATTATTAACACTTAGAAACTTGGAGGAGTGGTCCTCTAGTTGAACCCAAAGTCCAACACCCAACAAGGAGACAGGGAGAAAGCCCAAATCTGCTTCCCAGAACAAAGACTTGAAGCACAAGCATAAGGTGAGGAGCAGCTATACATATTCATTAATTTTAATTCAGGGGGTCTGATTGGATAGTCTTGGAACTAAACCATCTAGGAACTTGAGAGAGGGCAGCAGGAAGGAACAAAGTAATTTCAATTTAACCATTTGATCAATCCTATGTGTGTCCATATTTGGTCTGGACACTGGATCTTCCTTATTGATGAAACTCTAATGGGCTCTGGATGGAAAACAGAGGCACCTCTATTACTCGAGTTCCATAAATATTGGTTCTCCTGTGCCCTCAGATTCAACTTTGGGTCACTTGGCTGCTAACAGTGCCTCTGGAACCAGTTTGATCCAGTTTAGTCTGGTGGTCTCTTTTTTCCTAAAGATTTATTTTTAGAGAAGGGAAGGGAGGGAGAAAGAGAGGTACAGAAACATCAATGTGTGGTTGCCTTTCCCATGCCCACTACTGGGGACCCGGCCCGCAACCCAGGCCTGTGCTCTGACTGGGAATTGAACCAGTGACCCTTTGGTTTGCAGTCCGGTGCTCAATCCACTGAGCCATACCAGCCAGGGCAAGTCTGCTGGTCTCTTGAGAGCTAAGAGAAGGCCTGTTATTATCTTCTGAAAGACACTGAAAACACTAGAGAAAAAAAAACCATAGGGGTAAAATGTAGACCTCTAAGGAGGAGCCACCAGACTGTTGACAGAAGGGGGCACAATGAAACCGGTTCTGCAAGCCTTGGAGAAGCTGCAAACTGCACTTAGCTGCTGTTACAAGAAAGCAGTGCTGCTGTCATGCTAAAAAAGCATTCTGGAGTGCTGCTCACAGGAACAGGAAGCAAACAGGGAGCATGTCCTTCCTCCTCCAGCCTGACCGGCTCCCTCTAGCACCCTCTGTTGGCAGAGCCTAACAAGGAGCAGTTGCCAAAACCAATGTGGTTTGTGGAGCCCCAGGCCCTAGGTCACAAAGCGAGGAGGGTGGGTTTGTTGCTGAGAGGCAATAACTTAAGAAGTGTCATAGTACCCAAAGGTAATACATCTCCTTCTATTAAAAAATACACAGAAAAGACGTACAACTTAATTTATTAACAAATAAATCCTCGGGCAACCACCACCCAGATCTAGAAACCTACATCTCCTTAGAGCTCCTCCCAATCTCTCCTCCTTCCTTTCCCCTTTGAGAGGTAAGCCCTAGCTAGCATGGCTTTCATGGTAATTGCTTCCTAGCTTTTCTGTGAACTTTTAAAAAAAATTTATGATTTTAGAGAGAGGGAGGGAGAGAGAGAGAGAGGTGGGCTAGGGGAGAGAGAAACATCAATTTGTTATTCCATTTATTTATGCATTCATTGGTTGATTTTTGTATGCACCCTGACAGGGGCTTGAACCTGCAACCTTGGTGTATCAGGATGATGCTCTAACCAACTGAGCTACCTGGTCAGGGCCTAGCTTTTCTTTACAGCATGCGTCTTTGGATACTATGATTGCACTTGTTTTTGAAGTTTATATAAATGAAACCATACTGAAGGTGTTCCTTTGTGTCTGGCTTCTTTTATTCCACATTCTTTTTTTTTAAAAAAGATTTTATTTATTTTTAGAGAGGGGAAGGGAGGGAGAAAGAAAAGGAGAGAAACAGCAATGTATGGTTGCCTCTCACATGGCCCTCACTGGGGACCTGGCCTGCAACCCAGGCATGTGCCCTGACTAGGAATCGAACCGGGACCCTTTGGTTCCCAGCCCACGCTCAATCCACTGAGCTACACCATCCAGGGCTCCACATTCTTTTTGAGATTTATCCATGTCGTTTTGTGTAGCTATAGTTTGCTCATCGCCCTTGCTATATAGTATTCCATTGTATGAATGTACAGGTATCCCTGCTTTTTAAAAGTTTGTGTTAATACCACTTGGCTTTTATGAAATATCTACATTAGTACCTGTTTTTACTAGCCAAAAGAAATCTGAAGAGGATTTTCACTTTTACAAAAACAGGCAAAAAGTGACAATAGCATTCACTGTCCTCATAGAGGCAGCGCACACCCTGAATATCAAGAGTGGTTCCTTCCCCAGGAACTTTACTCAGTATCTCAGCATTGAGCACTGTAGTTCTGAACTGTGTCTATGAACATTTGTTGTTTATCTCTATTTTGTGTATTTGTTAGCAAGGTGTGTCCTAAAGTAGTTGTTTCTTTGTTTGATAATGCTGAACTATTTGCCAACGTATATTTCCTTTCTTGGTGTCTAAAGTCCCCATTTGTTTCCCATCTTAACCAGCACTTGCTATCGTTGCCTGACACCACCAGTGTGTTGAGTGTATAGTGGTGTCTTAAAGTTTTAGTGTACAGTTCCCTGATGACTAATGAAGATGAGAATATTTTCGTATGTTTACTGGCTAGCTGGATATCCAGTTTTGTGAAGTGCCTGTTCAAGTCTCACCCATTTTTCCATTGGGCTGTCCATCTTCCCGATTTGTCAGAAACCGGTGCTTTGACACTGGTCTTTTGAAATGTTTTTCTCCCAATCCGTGGCTTGCTTTTTCAGCTTCTTCATGATATCTTTTGATAGCCTTAACTCATTCTTAAGATCCTAAATTTAATAATTTAATTTATCAGTCTCTTTCTTTATGGTTTGTACTTTATGTGCTCTGTTTGAATCATCTTTTCCTACCCTATATTATGGAGATATTCTAGAATACTATTTTGTAGAAGCTTTTTTGTCTTTCAAATTTTGATTTATGTTTTGTCTGGAGTTGATTTGTGTCTGATGTAAAGTAGGAATCCAGATTTATTTTTTCCGCATGGTGCCAGGTGGACTAGACTAATTGGGGATATCACTTTGTAAATTATATACAAATGTCTAACCACTATGCTGTACACCTGAAACTAATGTAAAATAATATTTTTGTTTTTGTTTTGTTTTTAATATAAAATTATACTGAATGTCAACTGTAATTGACAAAAATAGCAGGCATAAAAAAAGTGGATCAGTTGGTTGGGCATCATACTGCAAGGTGAAAGGTCGCTGGTTTGATTACTGGTCAGGGCACATGGCTGGGTTGCAGGTTCGGTCCCCAGTCAGGACATGTGTAAGAGGCAACTGATGTTTTTCTCCTTTTCTTTCTCCCTCCCTTCCTTTCTATCTTTCTAAAAAAAAAGATTTATTTTTTTCTACATGGTTATCCAACGTTCTCACAGTATTTATTGAAAATACCATTCCCAGAGGGGAGGGAGGGTTGGGGAACTGGGTGAAATAGGTGAAGGGATTAAGAAGTACAAATTTGTTGTAACAAAATAGTGATAGGATGTAAAATACAGTGTAGGGAATATAGTCAATAATATTTTAATAACCATGTATGTTGCCATGTGGGTACTTCAAATATCAGAGAGATCATTTTGTAAAACATATGACTATCTACCCACTATGTTGTACACTGACGCTAATACAAAATAATATTGGGTTGGCCAAAAAGTTACTTTGTTCTTTTTTCCCGTAAGATGGCGCTAGTAGTGCTTAGTTGTCTTTAACTTCATTTGGAACAATTTTGTTAGAATGTATAGTGACAGCTGTCATATCAGCATGCATTAAAAAAATTTATCAAAATTGGTGAATTTTTGTGTAGGCATTTTAATATTTTATTGTAAAGATTTTATTTATTTACTTTTAGAGAGAGGGAAAGGAGGGAGAAAGAGAGGGAGAGAATCATCAGTGTGCAAGAGATACATCATCAGTTGCTTCTTGCACACAACCAACTGGGGACCTGCCCTGCAACCCAAGCACGTGCCCTGACTGGAAGTTGAACCAGCAACCCTTTGGTCTGCAGGCTGGCACTCAATCCACCGAGCCACACCAACCAGGGCCATTTTAATAACTTAAGATGGAAGAAAATAAGCAACATTTTTGGCACATTATTCTTTATTATTTCAAGAATGGTAAAATGCAAGTGAAACACAAAAAGAGAAGGTGCTGTGACTGATTGAACATGTCAAAAGTGGTTTGCAAAGTTTTGTGCTGGAGATTTCTCG
The DNA here is from genome assembly GCA_004026765.1 of Micronycteris hirsuta. Classification (NCBI taxonomy): domain Eukaryota; kingdom Metazoa; phylum Chordata; class Mammalia; order Chiroptera; family Phyllostomidae; genus Micronycteris; species Micronycteris hirsuta. The sequence continues at coordinate 20,365 of PVJI01023236.1, forward strand.
CTGGATGGTGCTGCATGGTCAGGTAGAACAGTTGAAGTTGATAGCGATCAAATTGAGACATTAATTGAGAACAATCAACGTTATACCACTGGGAGATAGCGACATACTCAAAATATCCAAGTCCATAAAGTTATTGGTGAAAATGAAAAATCTGTCATTTATGCCCTGGCTGGTGTAGTTCAGTGGATTGAGCGCAGGCTGGGAACCAGACGGTCCTGGTTCAATTCCTGGTCAGGGCACATGCCTGGGTTGTGGGCCAGGTCCCCAGGGAGGGCCATGTGAGAGGCAACCATACATTGCTATTTCTCCCTCTCTTTCTCCCTCCCTTCTCCTCTCTCTAAAAATAAATAAATAAAATCTTTTATCTGTCATTTATTTTACAGAAAAAAATGTATGGACTTTTTGGCCAACTCAATATTAAATGTAAACTGTAATCAAAGAATAGAAAAAGGAAAAAAAACAGAAAAAAGCAAAAACTGGAAAAAAAGAAAGAAAAGATCATTTTTTCCCCTACTGCCCACCGCTCTACCGGTGTCCAAATGTGCTGGGACTGTTTCGGGGCCCTGTATTTTATTTCATTGGTTTATATATCTATCCTTGTGCCAGCATTACACTAGTTTATGTATTGTTGCTTCTGTAATGTCTTAAAAGCTGTTAGAGGAACTTCTCACATCTTGTTCTACTTCAAGATTGCCTTGACGATTCTATGTCCTTGAAATTTCCATGTAGATTTAAAAATCAGCCTGTCAATTTCCACAAACAAGACAAAACAACCAAAACTTGTTGGAATTCTGAATTAGATTGCATTGAATCTGTAGACCAGTTTGGGGAGAATTGATATCTTTCTAATATTGTACCTTCTATCCGAAACTATTATATATTTCTTTCTTTAGGTCTTCTTTCGAGTTTTTCAATAATGTTTTATAAACTATAAACTACATAGGAGTTTTGCATGTCTTTTTTTTAGATTTATTCCTAGGTGTTTGATATTGTTCAAATCTTGTATATCTGTAGTAATTTTTTCTGCTTGTCTATTGTTATGAGAGAGGTAAGTTAAAATAGCCCACTATTATATTGATTTCTTTCTTACTCCTCGAAGTTGTGTGAATTATTTTCTTTACTTTGAGGCTAGATTATTAGATGATTACCAACATAGAACTGTTATATCTTCCTAGTGAATTGAGCCTTTTTATCATGAGGAAATGATCTCTAGTAATACTTTAAAGTCTATTAAAGTTTTTTAAAGTCTATTAAAGTCTTTAAAGCCTGGGCAATACTTTAAAGTCTATTAAAGTCTATTAAAGTCTTTAAAGCCTGCTTTAAAGTCTATTTTATCTAAAGTGTTTTCATACCATATGAGGGGGGACCACCAAAAAATCAGAATTTATTTGTAAAAAATTGTGTATTTATTCTTACATGTGTAAACTTCAGTCACCTTCAAAGTACCCTCCATTTGATGCAACACACCTGTCGAGACATTTTTTCCACTGCTCAGAACAGTTTTCAAACTCATCAATTTTGATGCCTTTTAGTGCTTCTGTCATTTTTTATTTTACCTCTTCCATGTTGGCAAACTGTTTCCCTTTGAGGGCAGTTTTCATCTAGGGAAACAAAAAAAGTAGCTTGGGGTGAGTTTGGGTGAATAGGAGGGATGGGTCATGGGGGTCATATTGGTTTTTTGGTCAAAAACTGCCAAACACTCAGTGCAGTGTGGGCAGGTGTGCTTGTAAATCACCTATCAAGAAATGGTCAAACGTGTTCAAAGGGTTTTCAAAACAAATTCACTGAAGCCAAACACAGCCTCTCACAACAATGCCAGCTGGTACACTTATACAGATGGGTTCCTAGAACATTCTACCTAGTGGGGGAAGCCTGTACTACAAGGGACCCTCCCTCCAGAAGATAATTCTGGTTTTTTATGGGTCCCCCCTTACATCTTTTCTGTCCTTTTGGTTTAAACCCTTCTCTATCTTATAGTTACAATGTGTCTCATAAGCCTAGAGACTAAAATTTTATAAAGTACAGTCTCACCATATTTTTCTTTTAATTGGAGCATTTAGTATACAGTATTTGCATTTAATGAAATTTAAAAAGTATATTTGTGTTTGGGTTTACATTTACCTTTTTACTAAGGGCTTTCAAGTTGTACCTCCTGTTCTATACTATTTATCTTCTTTCTTGCCTTCTTTTGGATTGATTTAGTATATTTGATTATTCCACCTTCTATTAACTTGGCAGTTGTACACTTTTATATTTTTCTTTTAGTGGTTACTCTAAACTTACATCCTCGACTTACAAAAGTCTAACATTAATTAATGCTAACCCCCCCTTGACATGTTAGACTGCGACATATTAACTTTGTTCACCGTCTTCCCAATTTAGATTTCAGAGTTAGGATCTATTTTTAAGTCTGTGTAGATTGAAACCCTAAAAAGACATTATTGTCATTTTTTTTATACAAATGTATCCACCTATTTACCTATTCTTTCTCATGTGCCTAGTTATCTTTGGTGGTTTGTCAGACATTGTGTCTGCTAACTTATTTGTAGAAAACGTTTGAGGCCCAGGGTGCTATCTTCCACCAGAGATAAATGACATTTCTTCTGTGACACATCTGGGCACAAGCAATCTAAGATCACCTCAATGAAATGTCAGGGCTTCAGAAACTTGAGGCAGAGCAGTGGTTCGCCCTTACCCATAGGAGGCAAACTTTCAGGGTCCCCACTGAAAGTGAGGGAAGTTCATTAGTCCTTCTTCACCCCACCCTCAGACATGCTCTGGCTCTAGTCCCTTCTCCCCACCCTTGAGATGCCATCACAAGTGTGGCTCAACCTCTTGGCCTCCTCCTCCGGAATGGGCAAGTGTCTCCAGAACATTAGTGGCCTTAAATGTTCACTCCTTTGGGTATTAGTTTTCCCCCAGATCTTGGTTCTATAATTTTTCACTGTCTTGTTAATTTGCTTACATCTCCAAACAGATGTTTTTAATATTTCTGAAATCAGCTGTTTTAGTAGTCTCAGGTACAAATTACATAGTCTGCTATTAGTGGAATGTTTAATCCCTTATTAAGACTTTCATTTCTAATTTTCCTGATTATCCGTGTTTCAAGAAATGCTATTCAGATGTTATATTCTGTGAATTGCCTGTTCATATCTTTGCTTATATTTTTCCTTGTAAAAGCAATTTTTATTTATTTTTTGTTTATAGACTTTATTTATTTATTTTTAGAGAGAGGGGAAGGGAGGGAGAAAGAGAGGGAGAGAAACATCTGTGTGTGGTTACCTCTCACGCGCCCCCTACTGAGGACCTGGCCTGCAACCCAGGCATGTGCCCTGACATGGAATCGAACCAGTGACCTTTCAGTTTGCAGGCTGGTGCGCAATCCACTGAGCCACACCAGCCAGGATTAAAAGCGATTTTTATTTATTTATTTATTTATTTATTTTATTACTTTATTGTTGTTCAATTACAGTTATTTGCATCCTCTCCCTCCCCTCCCCCTCCCCCCACCTCCCCCCAGCCTCCCACCTCCCCC
>PVJI01023237.1:0-23905 GCA_004026765.1 Micronycteris hirsuta
CCCCACCTAAGCTCTCTCCTGTTGCTTCTTCTAACCTAAGCCCTTCCTTGTTTCACTGTCCCCAGCTTTAATAAATGTACTCTCAAAATTTAAAAAAATAAAAAGAAAAATCGATGGATTAATTTGATAATTAACTTTTAGCATGTAACTATTTTAACTATATAAGTGCAATTCATAGTCAATCAAGCCATGTAAGATATTGTGATCATTTTTCCCTTCTTATACAACTTTTGTTTTCTGGAATTAATGATTTTTTTGTTTATATGTCTGCTTAGTTTTCTATATATTGCATTTTATTCCCAAGTTCTCCCCAACTATCTGTTTCCTCTCACTATGCATAAATGCATCCAGTATTCCATCACCGTCATCCTCTTAGAAATGTCTTTTACAATTTCTAAATTGCTCCAGGCCACACTGCTTGTACTTTCTGCTCTGCTACTCCACTATCAACCACCTCCCTTAAGCATCATCTTAGAAACTCTTTTTGCCTGTCTCCTCTATTCGATTATCTACATCCTAAGTAAATCAGATCCTTTTTTGTTGTTGCTCATGGGAAGTAAATTTCTCAGGCCTTTCATTACTGAAAAAATCTTCATTTATTCCACCCTTATACTTGCTTGGTATTGTGGTTAATATGGAAATATGGATGTGTAATAATCATTCTCCCTGAGAACTTTAAAAATACTGTTCCATTTCAGTATAGCTTACAGTTTTGTCTAAAATAATGTTGACACCAAATCATTTGTATGTGACCTGTTTTTTTCTCTCTAGAGGCATTCAGAAATTTCTCTTTGTCCTCTGGCTTCTAAGACTTCAGAACATGCCTTGGGTGTCCAAGAAAAGGGATGGAAATAGACTTACATTTCAATCTGTTAATTCATGTCTTAGAATTTGGGGACATTTTCCCACATTATTTCTCTGATTGAAGTCCTTCTGTTCACTTTATTTGCTTTCTTTTTCTAGAATACCTAGTATCAAATGCTGGAGTTCCTAGATGACTCCTTAATAATCTTATAGATTTTCTATTTTCTATATTCCTTTTTCTGTTTACTTTTTACTTTTTCTTTTTCCTCTTCTCTCTGAAAGATTTTTTCAATTATATTTTCCAAACCCTCCTTTAAGTGGTTTCTACTATCATATTTTTAATTTCTCAATATTGTTTTTGTTCTCTAATTTTCTCCTTTTCTGTAGCATTCTGATCTTTTTTGCATATAATTTACTTTATCTTTCCAATGCTGTTATTGGTGACAGTTTGCTTTGGTTTGTCTTTTTGGTTTTCCTCTTCTTGTAAAGTCTCTATGTGTCTGTTCTGACTTTTATATGTCATGTCAGAGGCTTTTCTTACATGTCTGGCAACCCTTAGCTATCTGTTCATATTCTAAATTAGGCAGGGTCTCATCTTCAAAGACATCTGACTTGTTCATTTTCTTGGGGACTACCCAGTGAACATATTGTTAGAACTTTTCTCTTTGGCTGATCATATTATTCAGAGTATCTTCCAATCTCACACCTGAAGGATTTAAACCTGGCGATTAGAGTTCAGGGAACCAAATTAGAAAAGAGAGCTGTGAGATTCAGGATAAATCTCAATATTTAGTATATAAAATTTCACTGTTTTCAGTTTGGTAACCCAACCCTCAACTTGCATCTATTCTCCTCTGGTCTTCTGCTAGACCTGGGATAGGGCAGTGGACTGGTGGGGAATCACTAGACATCAGTTGTCTAACTGCTTTTGAAATAGACATTCAACCAATCCTTCTGTTTGGGCACTGATCTTACCCGTCTTCTCCAGAGAAACCCGATGCTGCCAATTTCTAAGAGATAGGGGTTCTGTAAACACTAAAAACTGGGTTGTCATCCACTTTTTCTACTGGCTTATGACCAAGTTTTGTTGGCTGTGCTAGAACAATTACTACACTTTCTACTTTGCAGCTCCTAAAAAATGTTGCTATCATCTACTCTCCTGTATCCTTTATGTTTGGGAGCACATGCTGTTTAACAAACTCCCTGAGATGTTGTTTCTATAAGTTTGGAGAGATAGAAAATATAAATGTATGCATTCAATCAACCATCTTTAACAAGAAGGCAATTTGATAACTTCTTAGCCCTTCCATAGCACTTTCAGGTAGGGTCATAATCCTTTCAAAGAGCAATTTTAGATATTGTCATATACTTTAAAGAATGTAATTGGTAATCAAGAGCATATACTTTAGAACATTAAAAAAAAAAAAAGATGGTTTTTCCTGAAAAATGTTAAGGTGTAGATACATTAAATTTAATTAAATACACACAGAATATAGACAGTAATTGATTTATTAGCTATCTATAATCACCAAGTAAGGTGCTGAAGATAAAAAGACGAGACCCTACCTCCTTTCAGAGACCACAGTCTGGTTGGGAAGACACATACATAAGCAATAGTCATGTTTATGGTGTCCACCCACTGCTAGAGATGTCCCCTAGTGGCCCTCTGCCTTCCCCAGTCTCATAGCTCAGCAACGAGCTGGTTCAATAAAACTGAGTTCGCTCATGTGAAGAATTCTAGGTTTCCTTGGCTGATATAAGAGGGAATGATATGAGAATTCCTCTAGCCAAGTCATTTCTTGGACCAGCAGGGATCCCCTTATTACATATTGACTAGTTGTTCTCACCCTCCTCCTCATTTCCCTACAAATAATACAAGCGCAGGCAGGGTCCCTCTGCTAAAGCATGTCCCACTAGTTGTACAACACAGCTAAACCCATCACATCCCTCCACAGAATGATAGGAAGACAGTGTTCCCAAGCACCATGCTGACCTTTCTGCCAATAAGGTTTACTTGAGGGAGAGCTTACTTTGCACCTATTTGGTGTGGTGCTAATTTGTGCATGTCTATGCCTCTTGCATGACACCCCCTTTATCACTTATTAAATTCATACATATATATGTCAATTTTGTACTTGTATTCTGTTCTACTCATCAGTTTAGTCTCACAATACTATACTGTTTTAAATTATTATTACTCTTTAGTACAAGCCAAGGCCAAGTAAAAGGAATATTCTCAAAAGAATTTAATCTGAAAACAAAGGAAACATATGTCTATATATATTTTTGAAAGATGGTATAAATATTTTAATAACTCTTCTTCCTCTAGATCTTCTAAGAAATGGTCTATTTTAGGATGAACCCACCACAAAGCCAGATTCACAAACTATATTGAAAGTTCGTATGACAATTTTATGTGCAGGTTTGATAAAAGAAAAATTAAGCTGATCTAATATTGTTTCCTATATACCCATATATACACATCATTTAGTTTTCTTTTTACCAAGAACAGAAAGCCTCAAAACCAAACTGTAATACCATCCTCAAAACAGATCAAGGGAATAAATTATCTTTCTTCTCTTATCCAACTAAATACCAGTAAAGTGATATTGATCTTTTAAATTTAATGATTATGTAACATATATGTGCTTTTTAACTGAAATCATGTTTAAATATTTTGGAAGTATATATAAAAGAAATAATTTTTTAAGGCAAGGAGAAAAAATTGCTTAAAAAGGAGATCTAACTCAAGGCTGATAATGCCACAGAAAATTGAATTCTCAGAATAATAATATATATATACATTCAATACATCAACTTTAATGTCTTTAATTATTTTCTCGTTCTCCACACTCTCAGGATAGTCCTTTTTTAAAAAATTTAACCTTTATAATATGCCTGAGACTAACTACTTGATTTCCGTAAATGTTTCCACATATTTAAAAAAATAAAAAATTCCAACTTTACAGAGTTGTTGTAAAGACTGAATGTAAGTCAACTATAATTTAAAATAAAAATTTTCTCAAAGACTCGCTGCAATGTTTAGTAACTTGCTAAGTGTCGTATAGCTAGCAAATGGCAAACCTTGGAGTCTAACCCCAACCTCAAAGTCTATTTTGTTAACTATCATATGACTTAACAGTAAACTAAAATTGTACTATATACCATAAGCTATTCTACTTGCCGCCTACTTTGAGAATCCCTATTATAAAACAGCTGTCATAGTCCCCCCAACCTTACCCCCACCATATCAGCAAAGAGCAAGGAGCAAGAAATCAAAATCAAAATCAAGAAGAAAAGAGAATATAAAGTTAACCCAAGAACACTAGACCAGCTAGCTGACTGCCAGCTCCTTCACCCTGAAGGCTGTATCTGTGGAAGTGGTGCCTAACATCAGAACAGAAAAGGTCTCAGCAACAACGTTGCTTTGACCTGGCAGTCACCACCTGGCCTGTGTGAACTCGGTTGGCAGCGCTGGGCCAGATCTAAGTCAAAAGACAGTCCGTCCGATAAATAAAAGAGCACATTTCGCTGTGGTCAACACTCAACCAAATATAGAGTAAGGTGGACAGAACCCAGGTAACAACTAATCTCACCCGAGGGCATGTTCTTTTAAAACCGCTTACTAAAGGAAGAACGCCTGGAAGCCTTCAATTTCTTTTATGGGCAACCAGTTCCTTTCCTAAGCATCAGTTATATAACCCATATAATTTGGCAAACCCAAGTTAGAATTTTAAAAGTAAATAAATCCTTCCCTTCATTAAAGGGCCTCACACAGAAATCAACCTAGCCAAGAATGTTTACATTTTATGTTATTTAGCCCCACAGAGCCTGAGGCAAGCTCATCAAAATAAGAAATACAGAACTTCCCTCCTGTACAAATCAATTCCATAAGTGAATTACAGAAATCAATTTCAAAAGAAACTGGAAAACAGTAGACAATTAACAAAAAACTTCTTCAGACTTTTTTTTATGAACTCACTTCAAGCTAAAATTATAATTCCAAAATTGAATATGCACATTATTTTGGAAGCACCCTGGAAGAAGATCAACATTGAAAACAAGATAGAATAAAAGAAAGGGCTTTTCTACCTGCTTTAAAGATGACTGTTTCCACGGCAGAACCCACAGGTGGTCCATGAAATGCTTTCGATCCAATACCATTGGTAATAAGGAATAGAATGGACAGTTTTAAAATTTCTCCTCAGATTCTGCTAAATGATTGAACTTCTAACCTACTTATCATAACTGCACATTTTTTTACTTTTCTGCAGCTTTCCAAGTACACTGAAAGACAGGTGGAAGACTCAGAGACTTCTCCGTAGACACTATTTTAAAGCAGACCATACCATTGTTTCCTAGATCCAAAGGCTGAATCACGGTGTCAGCCAGGGCTGTGGTCTCATCTGGATCTCAGGGTCCTCTTCGAAATTAATTCATGTTGGTGGCAGAATTCATTTCCTTGTGGGTGTAGAACTCAAGTCGCCATTTTCTTGCTGGCTGTCAGCCAGGGACAGCTCCCAGCAACTACACGCCGCCTCCGCTTCCCTGCCACCCGGCCCTCCCCCCAGCAGCACAGTCCGTTTCTTCAAGACCAGCAGTGGAGCATCCGCATCCACTTTGTGTCTCTCTAACGTCCACATCTGACCTGCAAGCACTCTTTTAAAGAAGCTCACCTCTTTAGGTCACACCACACACTCAAGGGGAGGGGATTTTATAGAATGTACACACCAGGGACCCTAGGCACCACCTTAGAAATCTGCCTACCACATGCAATCGAAGAGCTTCCTACTGAAAAAGTTTTATCCAGAGACAATGTAACACTTAAAATACAGATGAATGAATAAACTACATGTCGTTCAGATGTTTGGCAAAAAGTATTTTTTACATTGTTCTTTTCCATAAAATTGGACAATTTGAAACTATAATCTCAGATAAAAGTTAGAAGCCTAATTTGTTCATTAAGGCTCAATTATTGTGGAGCTGTTCTAGTAGTTAGTTTCAGCTGGTATATCACAAAGAGAAGTCAATTTATTAACTGCCTCTATCACTTCACTGTACCAAGGACAAAGCCTACCCCATGGGTCACTGTAGCAACCCAGGATACAGTGAATGAAAGAAGGAAAAGGGAGACGTCCACCAAGGAAGAAGCATATGCACCCATACAATTTCTAGAGCTGCCCAGACCAACTCTCAATATAAACAAAACTTTCAAATGATTCTAAAGAAAGTTTTTTTTAAGTGACAAGAACAAATGCTTTAAGGCCAAAATTTTGGTTGCTGAACTAAAAATAATAAGAATAAAATCCTGAAGAATAGCATTGACAATGTTAAATACTGAATTAGTGAATTTGAAGGGAAACAGTTGGGGAGAAAAGTCAGAGAGATAAATTTTTGAAGAAAACAGGCAAGTGACATGGAAGACATGTTTTTTCCTAGGCTATATGATAGCATCTTATAGAAGAGACTAGCTAGCTATTCCCAAAGCCATTTCCTCCTCCTCCTGGTCACACAGATAGACACTATTTCTAAGCCTCACTTGCAGTGTGTAAGCCATGGCCAGTGTAATGTGGGCTGAAGTGATGTGTATCGCTTAAAGCCTGGTCTATAATAAACCTCCCAGTGTTATTTATTATTCTCTTTTCCCTACTGCTGTAACCTTGGAAACCACAGGTTGAAGTGGTAAAGCCACAAGCTGGCAGAGTCCTGGATCCTTGGTGGCTGTCACTTAGAGAAGAGCCTCCCTACCAGAACATCCATTTTGAACTTTACATGAGCTAAAAATAAAACTTTTTGAGATTTTGGAGCTTAGCTACAACAGCAGGCATTATTAAGGAAAATAGAAACTGGTGTTGGAAGAACAGTGTTGCCATAACAAGAATAAAAATAAAAACACTTAAATGGCATTAGTTTAGAGATCAGGCAGTTGGCAGCAAGAACATGTACTTCACAAGCTGAAAACCTGCAGAGCCCAGTGATAGTGTGACAAAACAAGTGGGAAAACTGCCACCTCTGATAAGTGAAAAGGCACACCAAGTGCCTACTATAGCTCTGCAAGTGAATGGACAGTCACAGTGTATATAGGCATTTACTCTCTGCTTTTAGCAAGGCATTACATAAAAGAGATAAGCATAGAGAAGAATTGGGTGATTTGCAAACTGAGCTTATAAGAAATAGAAGTCCCGAAACTCAGGCCCCAGAGGGTTATAAATAAAGCAAAACATATACAGATCCTAAACATTTCTGGAATAGAAAAGAGAGATAAACGTTTAAGGAAGAAAGTCCCAAGAAGACTACTAATTGAACCAAGTGACTCAATCCTAAGGCAAAGATCAGATTCAGGTATGGTCTTCCCACATCTTATTTCATATAGCCTCAAAACAGAGCCATTAAAGAAGGTGACATGAGGCAAGGGCTATGCTACCCTACCTCCACTACCTACCCAAACAAGGGAAAAGAAAAAAATTGTATTTAGAAAAGAATACTGGGTATGATGTCCACATAGAACCTGATGGAAAGAAACAGATCAAAGGCTCACTAAGTTTTGAGGTAACTATGATGCCAAAAACCCATATGTTTGGACTAAATAAATCTTTGATTGTTCACAGCCTTAAACAACTTTTAGGCCCCAAAACTTGCAGGAGCAGAAAGCACGTAGAGGAAAGAAGGAAGGAAGGCAGGAAAGAAGGAAGGGATGGAGGGGAAAAGGAAGAGAGGGAGGGAAGATAAATGTAAATGTACAGAGAGAGAGAAATCTTCTAAGAAAGGTATACCCAGCATCAACTTCAGGAGCACACATAGAAAAAAAGAAAAAAGATAAAGAAACACCCGGTGCAGTCAGGGGCCCAGGAGAACAACGGGCAAGGAGTCACGGTCTAAGCAAGAAGTTCCCCACTACCAAGGCAGAAGGATTCCCCAGTGCGGCCCAAAAAGATTAAGTGATTTGCTATGAGGCAGGAAATATTGTGTATCTCCCATTATTCCCTTTTCCACATGGGAGTTTTTGTTGTATTCTATTCTTGCTTCTTTCTTGTATATTGGAGGTGGGAGGGGACACAAGTCCAGATAACTTGACATCCTAGTTCCTGGTCACCAGCCCTTGAGGGGACATACATGGATCTGACACAGAATGCTGAGCTTCCCTGGAAGACACTAGGCTTTGCAATGGATGTTAGCGACTGCAGGGGATACTGGGTTGCCTCTCTTAGGGAAAGGGCAAGTGTGTTCTATGGACGAGAAGAGGGAAGAGACAGCTGATAACCAGAAGGGCAGACTGTGCCAGAGACTAGCTATTATCCCCCAAACCTGTGTCCTTCTCCTCTTAGACATAGTGAAATTATCTTTCCCAGCCTATCTTGCAGGTCAATATGGCCATGTAATTAAGTTCTGGCCAATGAAATATGAATAGAAGTGATAATGGGCTGCATCTATGCCTAGCCCTTAAAATCCCTCCCAAACACAACACTCCTTGATCTTTCTCCTTCTGTAGTAATCTTCAAAGTCATATTAAAAATGGCACAGGAAACATAATGGAAAGAGCCCCCCTAAATCATCGTTGTGAAGAAAACCATCAGAAACACCATTTTGAAGTTGACATAAGTGAGAAATAAACCATTCCCTCTCCTTCTTTTCTAACATCCATGAATTCAAACAAAAAATGTATTGACCACTACCTACAAGTACCTGGTAGTTTCTCTGCCACCTACTTTCCGTACTTTTTAGGTTCTATAGAAGATTTTAAACTGTGTAAAGTATTTTTATTCAAGGATCTTATATATACTATAACATAAGATAATATATATGCAAAAAAGCTATAGTGAAATGAAATTTTTGACAGGCTATCAGTTAATTAAAAGTCCTGAATTCACAAAAGGTCTCTTCCTAATTTTTTAAAATTTCATTTTATTTATTTAATATTTTATTTGTTTATTTATCTTCAGAGAGAGGGGAAGGGAGGGAGAAAGAGAGGGAGAGAAACATCCATGTGTGGTTGCCTGTTGCACACCGCCCACTGGGGACCTGGCCTGCAACCCAGACATGTGCCCTGACTGGGAATCGAATCAGCGATCCCTTGGTTCGCAGGCCGGCACTCAATCCACTGAGCCATACCAGCTAGGGCTCTTCATCATTTCTCTATATAACAAAAATATGCCTGATAGCTAATAGTTTAGACAGATAGAATGCCACAGTAGACAAATTTACCTCAACCTAACCTAAATTCTACTACAGAATCTGACCTTTACAAGTTGTCTGAACTTGAGCGAGTCACTTTTCTGCCCTGGAACTTAATTTCTGCAAATAAATAAGATACCAAATAATCTCACATCAAATGAAATAATAGTCTTTGCTGAATCTTCTCCTTTATCAAAAAGGAAATAAAGTTAATTTCTCAAGCAGATGGAAAGGAACTTTTAAAAAGGAAGCTTCCACAGAGGCTTTATACTATACTCTCCTGTATTTTGAAAGTTTAGGAAAAATTAGTCAACCACAATAGAGACTTATCTTATAAGATACCTTCATTATCATACTCAAAGCAATACCCATCAGAGCAAAGGTATATTTTCAATGATTAATTTTGTTTCTTCACCATACACAAAAAAAAATACATGGTATCATAGTATCTACCAGGTTTATCATCAACTAGCCTTAAACTTTCCACTTTGTAAAGTATAATACTGACAAAATAAAAAGAAAGAGGAAAAGAGTACCTGCCTTCCGTTAGGAAAGGGATTCTCAATAGGCAAATTCATTGGCAGAATCAAACAGACATCAAAAGAGGATTACCAAGACCAGCTGAGACTGAATATATGACCCAAATATGACCTATTCCCTCCTTCCTCACAGAATAAAACCACAAATGACTTATTCAAGAGCACAGTTGGATACAGAACCAAAACAATGCTTTCCATAATAAATGAACCCTCGATTTATTATTGAAGACTACATGATAAAGTATCCTGAGAAATTTTAATAAAATCACTGGACTCAATTTCAAAAGAACAAGTAACACTGCAAATCACCCCTGGTCTTTAATTCATAATCCAGACATCCCTTGTGGCTTTGGTGAATTAAAGATAAAGAAATTAAAGAAAAAATCTAAATATTTCTAACACACTTACTAATTTGTAGGCTATTAATAAATCCCTCTCTATGATCATTCACAGCATTTCCCAGCAGGTCTTTCTCACTGACATTCAATGATATCAGAAGTAACAATTTCAGAAATATTCAAATTTATCACATAACAGCTTGTCTACACAGTAAATGATCAATCAAAGGTACCTGCAGCAGAATTTAGCTCATCAACTAGGAAGAGAACTTTTAAAAAATCAGGGGCTTCAGCCCGGCTGGTGTAGCTCAGTGGATTGAGCGCAGGCTGGGAACCAGAGGGTCCCGGTTCGATTCCCAGTCGGGGCACATGCCTGGGTTGCGGGCCAGGTCCCCAGTGAGGGCCATGTGAGAGGCAACCATACATTGCTCTTTCTCCCTCCCTTCTCCTCTCTCTGAAAATAAATAAAGTCTTTCAAAAAAAAAAAAAATCAGGGGCTTCAAATCATATCCAAAGCCAAGGAAAGTATTAAAAAAAAAAACCCTCTTCAAAGGCCCAATGTAAACTACCACAATTGAATTGATTGGTACAATCATTATTTACTGAGAACGCACACAGCAAGTATATATATATACTAGTAAGTAATTCATTTCTCCATTAAAAAAATAAAACACATTTTTATATCATGCGTTACCATAAAGATGAAGGACTTCCCTAAAATGACAAGAAACAATTAAGACACTTAGCAAAAGAACTTAACAAATACTTTCATAGTTATTGGCCAAGCTATCATAAACCCAAGACCTACTTGCTTCATGGCAGTCTCTCCAATCTTGTCTGAATGTTTGCGGATACTTTCCAGAAAGTCTTTGAGATCAGACATAGAGACATCCTTAATTTCTTCTCGAAGCTTGGGGATGTTATCTACCATCACCTTGCAGAATCGATAGTGGCTCACTTGAGGCAGATAGGTATGCTCTAGATGTTCCAGAGTTTTCAGTGCAGGATAATGCCTATAAAGAGAATTGTATCACCTTTAGCTCAATTCAGTCTGCTTTAGGGTCACGGATACATTCCTCAGGAAAAATTTCTAGCCTGAATTAGTTTTCACTGCACATTAAGACAAATTCAGTATTAAGTTTTAATAAAAATATCAGTGGAAACCCTCAAATTATTACCAATTAATATATGCATTAAAAGACAAGTAAATTATAATCAAAAAATTTTTTCTCCTCTTTTAATTTCATTAAAGCTGAGATTTTTTTAAAGTAATGATTATAACATTCATTTATTCTCTCCAAAATCAACCACTGTCTGGAAAAAATCCAGCCACAGTTAATATAACAAGACCAGTTTGAGTGACATTGATGTAACCTGGCAGCCAAGGAGAGTGGACTGGAATGTGCATGTGTGAACAAAGATGACTTCACTGTACTACTCAGCGGGGGCAGTAGACAACGTTGAGTGAGCATGTGTACTGTGTGGCTGTTACATTCAAAATAACTGAGCAAGTAGAGCAACGAATCTGCATCAAATTTTGTGTTAAGCTTGAATATCCTCTGTGGAAACTATTTGGATGATTCAGAAGGCTGCATTTGTGGACAACTGGTGATTGGCAAATGCATCACGACAATGTGCCTGCTCATGCATCACATCCCATGCAGAGTTTTTTGGTGAAACACCAAATCACCCCAGGGACTCAGCCCCTTAGCAGCCCAGATTTGGCACCCTGTGACTTCTGGCTTTTCCCAAAACTAAAATCACCTTTGAAAGGGAAGAGATTTCAGACTATCGATGAGTTTCAGAAAAATACAATGGGGCAGCTGACAGTGACTGGGAGAACTGTATGAGGTCCCAAGGAGCTACTTTGAAGGGGACTGAGGCATTATTGTCCTACGTACAATGTTTCTTATATCTTGTCTTCTTCAATAAATGTCTCTATTTTTCATGTTACATTGCTGAAAACCTTCTGGACAGACCTCATATACAGATATTATATATGACAAAATAGTACAAAAGAGGGAGGAAGAAATGGAGCTAAGCTGAAGAAAAACTACTACTATATTATACCAAAATTATATCAACAATGACCTAAAGTAAACTATAATAAATTAAGAGATGATAATCCACAGAGCAGCCTCTAAGAAAATAATTCAAAATATAATCATTAACAGAAGTATTTGAAAATAGTATGCTAAATAGTATCATTAGATACTATTTAGCATACTGAATGATAAAAATGACTAGGTAAAAACAAAATGAGTTATGCATAAAAAGCACATAATAAGAATAAAAAGGAAACAATAACCTGGTAAAGATTATTTGTGACATATACACTTGAGGGTTTTAAAAAAATAAATAATAAACAAAGAAAAGTCTTAAAGGAATTTTAAAAAATAAACAAGGCCAACATATGAGAAAAGAAGTTGAACTGATAAGTGAACAAATCCAAATCAAAAACATAATTTTGTCACTCAAACTGGCAAAGATTTCTTAAAAGATTATGGGTATTATTTTCAAGAGTTTCAATAAATGATAATTCACAACCTGCTAGTAAACAAATTTGTATTAGTGACAACACGTTTTCAATGAAGAATTTTACCAAAACAAATATTCTAAACAGCTGCATTTCCAAAAACAAAAACTAGATAACGTACAAAGCATGCATAAGCTTCTTGAATTACAGTTATGTTTATTAACAAAAAAAAATCTAATAACAAGCAATTGAACACATTATGATATATCCATGTAGTAAAAAGCTAATAAAATAGCAATATCTTTACAATATTGTTGTATAAAAATTATTTCAAAAATAGAACTTACAGGTATAATCATAACATTTTTTATAACTATAAATATGTAACATGGACAACAGTATGTTGATTGCAGGGGGGAGTGGAGTATAAGGGGACCAAATGGTAATGGGAAAAAATACAATAAAAATTTTTTTTTAAATGGCTAAATCTACTTTAAGAATGTTAACTATTCAGCATATGTAATCTTAGTGACTAGTTCAGGGATTCAGGTTGATCTGCCATTACGGTAGCTTTCTTTGTTAACAAAGTAAAACAAATTTTTTTTAAATTATTTCTAAATAATAAAAATTTATTTCCAGTAAAAAATATGTACACATGTACAGATTATGAATATGCATGCATGCATGAGCTATATATCACTAAATATATCCACACATGAGTACATAGAAAAAACAACTAGACAAATATATACAAAAATGTTAAACATGATTTTTATCCTTTGGATAGCAACATATGGTTGATAATTTTCTTCATGCTTTTAATTTCCTAATTTCCAATGATATATTTAGTATAGGAAAAACTCAGTTTAAAATCTATAAATAAAGGATTATAGCCTTTTTTTAGATTTTAAGAGTGAATTACCCAGTAGATACTTAATCTCTTCTTGCTCAAATGCACTTAGTACCAGAAACACTAAAGACTTGAGATTGGTTTTACTTTATTTTTTTGTTGTTGTTTTTCCCTCACATGTTCCAAAAAATCAAAAAGTTGGTTCAAATACACAGAGGGAAGAAAGGTTTGTTTCTTCTAAATTTAGAAATCAAAATACAAATATAATTTAATCTGAAATGGTTGCTTTTATTAAAATTTTACAGACTCAAAAACAGTGCAATGCACATGGTTTAGTGTAAACAGAATGGTGTTTATAGTACAATTAGGTATGAAGAGTTATGTGCAATAAAAAGCAATTCCTCTAAAGAGAAACTTTAGAATGGATAGAAAGCCAGAAATTAAGCCAAAAAGATAAACACACTCTGGGGTTTAGTTATATTTTGGAACATTGTTTATAGAATGAGAAAAATCTAACCATGCTGCCTGCAGACACGAGGCACACTCGCTGATGAGACACATGGCAGCCTGCCGAAAACATCTGGTCTGTCAAGTAACTCCACACTTTTCAAGGGTGATTAATATAAAACCCAGTGATTCTGGGCAACAAAGAACGTCACTTTATTTCCCTATTGTCTTTTCTCTGCTATATTCATGTTCCCACTATATCAAATCAAAAAGATTATTCAAATTCCTGGTGTATTTCAAATATCCGTGACCAGTTAAAGAATGATAGGCAATTAAACACCTATATAGCAGACACCAAAGAAAAAAATTATATTGCTAACAGTCATGTAAATCTAAAACAAGATTTTGACATTATTTTGACAACCTCTAAACATTATTAAAACTGAATCAAAAACCAAATTCTAAGTTTTATTTGAATGTGTGCTAGCTGTCCCCCTCTTCCCATCATGCAGTCCCCTTAACAGTGATGTGGCAGAAATAAATAAATAAAGGAAAAATAGGAACTAAAAAAAAGGTGGCGGGGAAAGGTCTGAAAAATCCTACAAACTGAATAACTAAGACAATTTACACATGGCTGAATGCTGTCATGAGAAGAGGAAATGTTCACTCTAGGCAAATTAAATGTTGGTACTTTCTTCCCAGGGTATGGAACTTTCACAAACATGGTTTTTAAAATTCTAATAAGTGATTTTTTTAAAGCAGATCACAACTCTCCATGAGAATTTTTTTGAAATTCAGAGTATGATAAGAATATGAAATAAAAACTTTCACCACAGAAAACATTAGTGCCTTTCCTAATCAAAGAGCATCATTAACAAATATTTAACCTCTTCTATGAGCTAAAGATAGAAAGATAGTCAGATATCTCTCCTTAAGGAACATAAAACCTAGTAGTATAATCGGTAATTACAGCTTTCAAAAATAACTAGGCTTCCAGCCACGAAAGAGTAACAAGTAACAGACATGAACTCCCACTTTTAAAAAGCAGGATATGGGCTAAAATATATAAAACAATCGTTTTCAGATAGTAGACATCAGGTGACACAGAACTGTAATCCCTGAAAAAAGAAAAACAAATAAGGTGAGTTTAATAATTATCTGAGTTATCCACCTGAAGGTGATTTCTAGATCACGGACAGACTCAGAGAAAAACCAAGCAGAACCCAGCGGCTCAGCAGCATTAGGGTCAGAGACAGGAGTTCAGGAAAGCTGATATACCTTGAGTTTGTGCCACAGAATTTTAAAAAAAGATACAAAGAGAAAAAAGGAGCAATGCAGAAAAGAACTGCAGAAATCTACACAGCGGGTTCCTTGGGTCTTTGCTGAATACTAGACCAGGCAAAGGACAAATGAAATGCCACATGGATAGGAAAAAGAAAGAAGAAAAAGAGGGGAAGGGAGGGAGAAAAGTGTGGAAAAGACAGGCAGATACCAGGGAGTGTAAGATAAACACTTCCAGGAGCCCAGAAAAGGCAGAGACATATTCAAAGAGCCAAAGTGAAGAGTCCCTGGGGGATTCCTGAGTAATTCAGCAAGGATGAATACTACTCTGAAATATCCGGAACGAAGGCGGGCCTAACGCAGCTTTAAAATGGGGTTTAAACAAATCTACAAACAACTGAACTATCTGCCAAAACAAAGACCAAAACTCTCTAAGAAAAATAAAAGGCCCCCAAAAATCCAGACACTCATCAACATAAATTAATGTCCATTACTTAATCAAAAATTACTAGACACAAGAACAAAAAAAATGGACCTATAACTAGAAAAAACAAAGCAGTCTACAGAGATACAAAATGTCAAAGTGACAAAACTAGCAAAGAACATGAAAACAGATAGTAGGGCTCCATACATGTATTTAAAGACAAAAATAAGAGAAATTAAACATAAAAAAACAAATGTGGAGAATATATTTTCTGAAATAAAAATTTCACCGGATGGGATTCAAAGAAGATTAGACAACGCGAAAGAGAGAGGTCAAAATACTTGAACAGAGCAATAAAACCCATACCGTGTAAAGCACAGAGGAAAAAAAAAAGACTGGGGAAAAAAGAGAACAGATCCTCTATTCCAACATAGATATAGCTAAAGTCCCAGTATGAAGATGACAAAAGGAGAGAAAAAAATGTTTGAAAAAGTATTATCTGAACATTTTCCAGGTTTTATGAAAATTACATTCACAAATCCAAGAATTTAAACAAACCACAAGCGGAATAAACACACATGCACACACATGTATTTACACCAAAGTGCATCAAAAATCAAATTGCTGAGAACAAATGATAAAGACAAAAGTTTTAAAGGAGCTGGAGAAATGACACATTAAGTACTGACAGGCAAAGGTAAGACTGTTAACATACCTCTCCTCAGAAACTACATGAGCCAAAAGACAAAGAAATGACATTTGAAGAACTAACTAATCTATAAACCTAGTTTCTAACATGAAGATGAACAATGAGATACTATTTCATACCACCAAGATGGCCGTAATCAAAAGACAGACAATAATAAATATTGACGAGGATATGTAGAAATTGAAGTCTTCATTGCTGCTGGTGGGAAGGTAAAAGCACAGCTGCTTTGAAAAACAATCTGGCACTTCCTCAAATGGTTAAACATGGAGTTAAAACATGATCTAGAAAGACAAATACCATATAATTTCATTCATATGTGGAATCTAATGAACAAACTGAACTAACAAGCAAACTAGAGTCAGACTCATAAACAGAGAGAAGGATGACAGCTACCGGGATGGGGGAGTTTTGGGGGCAGAGGGGTCAAGCAAAAAGATAAAAGGACTCAAGGACATGGACAGCAGAGAGGCGATTGCCAGGGGAAAGGGAGTACAACGGAGCTAACCGGCAGCGGAAAATATACAATAAAAAAAGTTAAAAGAAACAAAAAACATGATCTAGCAATTCTATTCCTAGCTATATATCCAAGAGAAATAAAAACATATCTCCACACAAAAAACCTGTAAACAAAAATTCATAGCCACATTATTCATAAAAGCCAAAAAAATGAAAAGAACCCAAATATTCACCAGCTGACAAATAGATAAATAAGAAGTGATATATCCCTATAATAGAATATTATTCAGAAATAAAAAGAAATGAAGAGCTGATATACAGCACAAATGAATGAACCTTGAAAACGTTATGTTAAATGAAATCAGCCAATCGCAAAGAACCACATATTGTATTATTCCATGTATATGAGATTCCAGAATAGGCAAATCTATACAGAAAGTAAATTAGTGATTCCCGGTAGCTGCTAAATGAGGGTGGAGACCAGAAGACGATTGCATAGTGACAGCTGAGAAGCTCAAAGTTCCTCTCGGAAAGAGTAAAAACTCTCTAAAACTGATGGTGGCAGTGGCTGCACAGCTCCGTGAATACACT
The DNA here is from genome assembly GCA_004026765.1 of Micronycteris hirsuta. Classification (NCBI taxonomy): domain Eukaryota; kingdom Metazoa; phylum Chordata; class Mammalia; order Chiroptera; family Phyllostomidae; genus Micronycteris; species Micronycteris hirsuta. The sequence goes on from PVJI01023237.1 coordinate 17,088, forward strand.
AAAGCCACTGAACTGTACATTTAAATAGATGAATTAAATAGTATGTACACTACATCTCAATAAAGCTGTTAAAAAATATTGTAGGCAAAAACATTTTAAAGAGACAATGTAAAGATTAAAGAAAGCAGCAATGGTTAAATTAATACCAAACATCTAATTCAGAAGAAGGAATATCACCAGGGATAAAGGGGAACCTCCCATAATAATAAATGGGTTATTTCATCAGGAAGACATACAAGGTTAAATGTGTGTGCACTCAATGAGAGAGCTTCAATACACACATAGAAACAACAGAAACGCACATGCGAATCCATAATCATAACAGGCAATTTCAATACTCCTCTGTCAACAATTGACAAATACAAAATTATTAGGATGTAGAAAACCTGAACAACCCTATCAACCAAGTGTACCTAAATGACAGCTAAAAACTGCTCTACTCAACAACAGAATATACATTATTTTGAAGTATACATGGAATTTTCACCAAAATAGACCACATTATGGGCATAAACCAAGTCTCAACAAACACAAGACACTGAAATCTTATACTTTACATCTCAGAACACAATGAACTACTTATAATCACAAATAAATACGGAAAAATTTAGAAAATCCCCCAATATTTGGTAATGAACTATAGAAATGATCCCTGAAAGTATAGTCTTTCCCAATATTTGGAAATTAACTATTTCATTTCTAAATAATTAGCAGATTGAACTTTAAAAAATCATAAGAGAAGTTAGAAAATATTTGGAAAAAACATCATCATAAACATGCAATATTCAGTTAAAGCACTACTTAAAGAGAAATGTACTTTTAAACAGCAACAATAGAAAAGAAAGAACCAAAATCAATACTCTAGGCCTCTACCTTAGAGCAAATTAAACCCCAAGTAGACAGGAGAAAGGAAATACTAAAGATAATAGCAGAAATCAATAAAATAGACAACAGCAAAAAACTCAATAAAACCTAAAGGTCCTTTTTGAAAAAAATTAATAAAAGTGATAAACCTCTAGTTAGAATGATGAGAAAGAGAGAAGCAGAGACAGAAACAAAGACTAAAAACAGAGAGGTACTAGACTCATTGGGGTGATGACTTCATAAGTTATTAAATGTCTAATCACTTTGTTAGACCCCTGAAATTAATATAATATTGCATGTCAACTGTTACTGAAAAAGTAATTTTTTTAAAAAAACAGAGATAGAGAAGATATAAATTACCAACACAAGCAATGAAAGAGAAAGTATCACCACAGATCTTATACATGTTAAAATAAGAGACTATCATGGACAATTTTTACAAATAAATTCAATAGCTTGGATGACATGGATAAACTCTTGAAATCTACGAATAAACATAATTTACTGCCCTGGATGGTGTAGCTCAGTGAATTGAGCATGGGCTGCGAACCAAAGGGTCACCAGTTCGATTCCCAGTCAGGGCACATGCCTGGGTTGCAAGCCAGGTCCCCAGGGGGGCCACGTGAGAGGCAACCACACATTGATGTTTCTCTCCCTCTCTTTCTCCTTCTGTTCCCTTCTGTCTAAAAATAAATAAAATATTTTAAAAAAAAAACATAATTTACTCAAGAAACGAAAATGAAGAAGCCTGGTACTGATTTCTAAATTAAATTTGCAATTGAAAACCTTCTCACAAAAAACAAACAAATCTCATTGTCCAAGTGCCCTCACTGGTGGATTCTACCCAATATTTAAGGAAGGCAATGCCAACACTATGCAAATTCTTCCAGGAAATCAAAGAAGGAGTACTTCCCAACTCATTCTATAAGGCCAGCATAATCTGATACCAAAATCAGACAAAGACATTACCAAAAAAATCGATAAATATTCCTCATGAACATATATGCAAAAATCCTCAACAAAATTTTAGCAATACCACATCATATACCATGAGCAGGTAAGATTTATTCCACAAATGCAAGTTTGGTTTAACATTCAGTAATTAATCAATATAAAATCATCATACAAATGAACTAAAACATATATATGATCATCTCAACCGACACAGAAAAAGTATTTGACAAAAACAATTTTCATTCTTAATAGAAACTTTCAACAACCAAAAACAGAAGGAACTTCCTCAATCATATAAATGGCATGTACAAAAAAAACTATACCTACCATCTTACTTAACAGTGACATGCTTTCCCCTCTAAGACCAGGCACAGGGCAAAGACAGCCACTCTCACTGTTCAACACAGTACGACGTGTGCTAGGCAGTTCAATTAGAAAAGAAAACGAACAAAAACGAAACCATGCCAAGTGAAATGAAAGAAATACAACCGTTTTTATTTACAAACAAGATGATCATTTACGTAGAAAATCCAATGGAATATACCAAAAAAAAAAAACCCCTTCTAAAATTAATAAGTGACTTGAATAAGGTTTCAGAATACAAGATAAACATAAACAAATAACAGTATACTAGTAATAAGTGACTGAAAATTGAAATTTTAAAATCAATATTATTTAAAATAAGCATCAGAACATATGAAATATTCAGAGATAAAATAATAAAAGATATGTAAGATTTGTTCACTGAAAACTGAAAACATTGCTGAAAAGAATTAAAGAAGACCTAAATAAATGAGTGCATCCACACTGGTGGGTGGGAAGGAAGACAGAGCGGCATGATGCACCCAGCAGGAGTGGCCTAGTGAGGTAAGGAGGGTGCCTGTATAAAAGCAGCCTGGGTGGAGTACCAGAGCCGAACAGGGGTGAAGAGGGCATTCGGGCAGGACAGGAACATGCCGCAGAGTACCGAAGCCCCAGGGGAGTACGGAGGATCCCATCTGGGGCAGGACTCCGTGTGTGGTGTTGGCACGCTAACAGGGCAAAGAGTGGCAGTGACAGCAATAAGGTGATTCGTTTCACAAGGGGAACTGATCAAATAAATAAATATACTAAAAATAATGAGAGCCAGCTTACTCAATAGTAACAAGCACACCAAGCACATAGACCTTGGCTTCTAAATAAGATTCTTTACCCCCCAAAAAGCATGGTTTCTTAGAAAAATGGCTGATTCCAGGGCTGCAGCAGACAAAGTATAAGACGAACCTGAAAAATATCTCCTTTTGCTAGTAAGAAAATACTGAAAGATTTAAGGGGACATGTTAAAGGACACAAAAGCCAGATTAAAGGGCTCTACTGGTGTCATTCTGGATCATTTGAGCAACAAAATAAATAAAACTAACAAATTATGACCCATCAAATAAAATCAAAAAACATGAGTCCATGCTGACATAAAAATAAATAAATTGAAAGTTTGATGAAAATGATGAATTTACATAACAACAATACCTCCCCCAAAATTTTTCATTACAAAGGGAAAAAAGAGTAACTTTACAATGGAAAAGTCTGGCAACACAATCTTAATAAAGTAATCCAAGTGGACATTATCAGTGATAGGATGAATCAAATTTATTTGCCACCTGATAGAATGCAATGAGAACACAGTAGCACTTTTGTTATATCCCAGCCAAAAACATATAACGTGAATCTAATCATGAGGAAATACTGACAACCCAAATTGAGAGGCATTCTACATAATAAATGGCCTGTAATCTTCAAAAGTGACATGTTCATGACAGGCAAGGAAAGACTGTGGATAGTTCCAGATTGAAGAAAACTAAAGAGACATGAGCACTAAACGTAGTTCACGATTTAAGCTGGAATCTTTTGCCATAAAGAACACGGTTGAGACAACCGGCAAAATTTGAATCAGGTATGAGGATGAGGTGCTACTAATCTATCAATGTTGATTTCTATCCTCTGTTGTACGTGGCCATGTAGGAGAGTATCTTTATTGATAGAAAATCGCACTAAAGTATTTGGGGATGATGGAACATCAGGTTAGCAACTTACTTTCTACTGGCTCAGGAAAAAGACAAAAGTTATTAATACTGAGCTTGAGAATATTTACAAATAAAATTTTAAAGACCACAAACTGAATTTGAATGTGACAAAATTTATAGTTACTATACAACAAAAAAACACTAACTATACAAAGCTTAACGGATAAGCCATGCATCAAAAAAAACATTTGGAGGATATAATAGAAAAAGGCATCCAAAATATATAATGAATTCTTATAAATGGGGGAAAAAAAGATAACCTAAGAGAAAAAAGGGAAAACTACAGGGTGGGGTAAAAGTAGGTTTATAGTTGTTCACATGAAAAATAATACAATAATTAATAAATAATAATACAAGAATAAATTCTGTGCCTCATGTACTCACATTGGTAACCTACTTTTGTTCCACCTTGTATATGAAAGAAAATCCAAATGTCCAAAATGTTCTTTGACTAGTAGTCAAAGAAATGCAACTACGGAACAGTTATCTAGCATGTCACAATCATCAGATTTGCAAAAACTAAAAACTTTGATAACAGATACTAATGATGTTACTAAAAGGTGGAATAATAGGATGTCCCACAAATGCTGGTGGAAGTCTAAAACCGGTAAATAGTTTTGGAGAGCCATATCTAGTTAAGATCAAAGACACTTATATCCTTTCTTTGATCCAACTGCTCTTCTAGGTATACCAGTAAATCCTAGACCAGCAAAATCGGCATTACCTCACAGCTTGGAACAAACGAAGACTCTCAGGAATGACCCCTGACTTCCTGAATCAGAATCTACATTTAATAAATCTCCATGTGATTTGCAAACATAGCAACATTTGAAGAACACTGTTCTCAAGAAACCTTGACGTACGCCCAAAGAGACATGAACAAGGATATTTATTACACCATTCCCTGCATAGCAAACAACTGGAAACATACCGAATGTCCCTCATAGGATCAGTCAGATCAGTCATCCTATAATAACAATAACCCAAAAATCTCAGTAGCTTTAAAACAAAGATTTGTAACTTACTCACGTTATACATCCATAACAGGTTGGCAGGGAAGCTCTGTTCATTACAAATACTCAGGAATTCAATTCCATCTTGAAAGTTACTGTTTGTCATGACCAAGAGAAAGTGGAACTCTGGAAGGACTTGCACTGGAAATTAACTGCTAAACCCCAAAGTAACACTTATCACTTCTGCTCACACCTTATCAGCCAGAACAGTCACAGAGCCCAAGGGAACCCAGGAAGCACAATCCTACTATGTGCCAAAAGATGCTTCAGCTAAAAATATTGGTGAATAGCACTTATGACAACCACTAGAGCTATGAGAGGAAATGTGAATGATTCATATAGTGGACTACTACAGAGCATTTAAAACAAGTGAACTACACCTATCTAAATACGGAAAATCAGCCCTCTACTAATATGTAAGCCCCATAAGAGCAGATGTTTCTATTTGTTTTGGTCAGAGCTGTATCCCCAGCACCAAGAGCAATGCTAGCATATGTTAGGTACTCAATTCACTGTTGTTGAATAAATGAATCTCAAAAAAATGAGAAATGAGAACCATTCATATAAATATTTTTAAAAAATACAAAATAATACAATGATTTATAGATACTGAAAACAAGCAGTAAAGGACACATCAGATTTAAGATACTGGTTTCCTCAGGGAAGTAGGGAAAGAAACAGGACAGAGGAAGGGGACATAAGTATTATCTGTAATTTTTTTAAATGTATATCTTTATGCCCTTCTGTCCATATGTTTATGTTTATTTATATAGTTATGTTCATATCTATATCTTTATATACATGTTTACACACGCACGCACGTATACACATGCACACACGCACAAAGGTCTATCTAGAAAGTATCCAGCCGTGTAATATGATAAATAAGAGACATTTATTGAAGAAGATACAAGATACAAGAAACATTGTACAGACCAGCAGGCAAGATGGCAGCATAGGTGGACGCACTGCACCGCCACTCACAACCAGAGAGTTTAAACAACCAGAACGGACAGAATCGAACTGAAGGGAAGTCCGACACCCAGGAAGTTGGGGAGGACGTACATCCAGGCCGGTAAGCGGGGCAGAACCCAGCGGAGGAGCGGAGTGAGAGGCAGTTTGCCCGGAGGAACTCACCCCGGGAGCACCTAAACAAAACATGACCCCGAGCAACGGGTGAACCTCGCAGGCCGGCGGCGTAACTGGAGAGGTCAGTGGGAACCAGCAGGGCCAAGACTGGTGGAAAAGGCAGTGGGGAACTGGGGAGCAGAGGGTGATAGGGAGCGGCTGTGAACAGCAGGCGCCATTGCTCCCTCCCAGGCCCCGCCCCCAGAGGAAACATCACAAAAAAAGACCCAGGCTGCCAGGCACCGACAAACACCTAAGACTCCGACAGGTGCGCCGAGATAAAAAAGAATGAAAATGGCCAAAACGAAAGATCAGAACAAATTACAACTAACGGACGAAGAGATAGCCAAATTAACAGATGCCCAGTTTAAAACACTGGTAAGCAGGATGCTCACAAAACTGGAAGAAATAGTTGAACAAATGAACAATACGATAAAGATAATGGAGGAAGATTTACAGGGAACCAATAGGGAAAAAAAGGAAGCTGGGACTCAAACCAATGGGGTGGACCAGAAGGAAGAAACAAGAATTCAAAAAGATGAGGAGGGACTCAGGAACCTCAGAGACATTTGTAAACAACCCAACATCCGGATCACAGGGCTGCCAGAAGGACAAGAGGAACATCAAGAAATTGAACGTATTTTTGAACAGATAATGAACGAGAACTTCCCAAATCTGGCAAAGGAAATAGGCTTCCTGGAAATCCAAGAAGCTCAGAGAACCCCAAAGAAGTGGGACCCAAAGAGGAACACACCAAGGCACATCATAATAACATTACCCAAGGTCAAGAATAAGGAAA
>PVJI01023238.1:0-10377 GCA_004026765.1 Micronycteris hirsuta
CCCTCTGGTCACCATCAGCCTGCTCTCAATTTCAGTGTCTTTGGTTATATTTTGCTTGTTTGTTTGTTTTGTTGATTAGGTTCCTGTTAAAGGTGAGATCATATGGTATTTGCCTCTCACCACCTGGTTTATTTCACTTAACATAATGCTTTCCAGTTCCATCCATACTGTTGCAAAGGGTAGGAGCTCCTTCTTTCTTTCTGCCGCATAGAATTTCATTGTGTAAATGTAGCATAGTTCTTTGATCCATTCATTTACTGATGGACACTTAGGTTGCTTCCAGCACTTGGCTATGTAAATTGTGCTGCTATGAACATTGGGGTGCATAGGTTCTTTTTAATTGGTGTTTCAGGGCTCTTAGGATATACTCCCAGCAGTGGAATTGCTGGGTTAAAAGGCAGTTCCATTTTTAGTTTTCTGAGGAAATTCCATACTGTTTTCCACAGTGGCTTCACCAGTCTGTATTCCCACCAACAGTGCACTAGGGTTCCCTTTTCTCCACAACCTTTCCAACACTTGTTTGTTGATTTGTTTATAATGGTCATTCTCACCAGTGTGAAGTGATATCTCATTGTGGTTTTAATTTGCATCTCTCTGATGACTAGTGATGCTGAGCATCTTTTCACAGTCTCTGGGCCCTCAGAATGTCCTGGTTGGAGAAATGTCTGTTCAAACCTTTTCCCAATTTTTTAATTGGGTTGTTTGTCTTCCTAGAGTGGAGTCATCTGAATTCTTTATATATTTTGGAGATCAAAGCTTTGTCCGAGGTATCATTGGCAAATATGTTTTCCCATATAGGTGCTTCTCTTTTTATTTTAATGTTGTTTTCTTTAGCCGTGCAGAAGATTTTTAATTTGATGAGGTCCTATTTGTTTATTCTTTCTTTTACGTCCCTTGCTTTAAGTCAGATATCAGTGAAGATATTGCTGCATGGAATGTGTGAGATTTTCATGCTGATGTTTTCCTCTATGACTTTTATTGTATCACAACTTACATTTAAATTTCTTACCCACCTTGAGTTTATTTTTATGTATGGTGATCCAGTTTCATTTTTTTGCATATAGCTCTTCAGCTCTCCCAACACCATTTGTTGAAGAGGCTATTTTTACTCCATTTTATGCTCCTACCCCATTTGTCAGCTATTAATTAACCATAGAGACTTGGGTTTATTTCTGGGCTCTCTGTTCTGTTACATTGGTCTATATGTCTGTTCTTATGCCAGTACCAGGCTGTTTTGATTAAAGTGGCCTTGTAATACAGTTTGATATCAGATATTGTGATCCCTCCTACTTTGTTCTTGTTTCTCAAAATTACTGCAGCTAATCAGTATTGTTTATGGTTCCATATAAATTTCTGAATTGTTTGTTCTATATCTGTTAAATATATCATTGGAACTTTAATATGCATTGCATTAAATCTTTAAATTGCTTTCAGTGGTATGGACATTTTGATGATGTGAATTCTTCCAAACCATGAGCACGGTACTTACTTCCATTTGTTTGTGTCTTCCTTAATTTCTTTCTTCAATGTTGTATAGTTTTCTGAATACAGATCTCCTTGGTTAGGTTTGTTCCTAGGTACTTTACTTTTCTTGTCACTATATCAAATGGAATATTTTTCCTGATTTCTGACTCTGATATTTTGTTCTTGGTGTATAAAAATGCCTTTGATTTCTGAATATTGACATTGCATCCCACTGTTTTGCCAAATTCAGTTATCAGGTCGAATAATCTTTTGGTGGAGTCTATAGGATTTTCTATGTATACTATCATGTCATCTGCAAACAATGAGAGTTTTCCTTTCTCCTTTCCAATTTGTATGCCTTCTATTTCTTTTTCTTGTCTGTTTGCAGTGGCTAGGACATCCAATACTATGTTAAACAGGCGTGGTGAAAGCGGACATCCTTGTCTTGTTCCCAATCTTAGTGGGAAAGCTCTAAGATTTTGCCCATTGAATATGATGTTGGCTGTAGGTGTCTCTTATAGTGCCTTTATTATGTTGAGGAATGCTCCCTCCATTCCCGTTTTGCTGAGTGTTTTTGTCATAAATGGATGCTGTACCTTATCAAATACTTTTTCTGCATCTATTGATATGATGATATGATTTTTGGCTTTTATTTTTCATTTATGTGATGTATTGTATTTATTGATTTGCAAATATTGTACCATTCTTGCATCCCTGGGATGAATCACACTTAATCATGGTGTATGATCTTTTAACACATGCTGGATGTGGTTTGCCAATATTTTGTTGAGGATTTTAGCATCTATGCTCATCAGCAACATTGGCTTGAAGTTTTCATTCTTTGTTATGTCTTTAATCTCGTTTTGGGATTAGGACGATGCTGACTTCATAAAAATTGTTTGGGAGTCTTCCATGTTCTTGGATTTTTTTGAAGTGGTCTGTGAAGGATAGGGGTTACCTAATTCTTACATGCTTTGTAAATTTCTTTTATGAAACCATCTGGTCCAAGACTTTTTTGTGTTGGGAGTTTTTTTAATTACTGCTTCAATTTCACCAGCTGTTACTGTTCTGTTCAGGCTTTCTGCTTCTTCATTCAGTTTTGGAAGATTATATTTTTCTAGAAATTTGTCCATTTCACCTAGGCTTTCAAATGTCTTGGCATATAGTTGTTCGTAGTAATTCCTTACAATTCTTTGTATTTCTATGGTATCGGTTGTAATCTCTCCTCTTTCATTTCTGATTGTGTTTATTTGGCTCCTCTCTCTTTTTTCTTTGAATCTTTTCAAAGAAGCAGCTCCTGGATTTATTAATCCTTGGAATTGTGCTTTTAGTCTCTATGTCATTTAATTCTGCTCTGATCTTGGTTATTTCCTTCCTTCTACTTGCTCTGGGCTGTCTTTGTTGTTGTTCCTCGAGTTCTTGCAGTTGTAGGGTTATGTTCTTTATTTGAAATGTTTCTATCTTTTTTAGGTAGGCCTGTATCGCTATGTACTTCCCTCTCAGGACTGCCTTTGCTATGTCCCATAAGTTTTGGGTTTTTGTGAGTTCATTTTCATTTGTTTCCAGAAACTTTTTGATTTCTTCCCTAATCTTGTCCTTGACCCATTTATTGTTTAATAGCATGCTGTTCTATCTCCATGACTTTGAGTGTTTTGGGGCTTTTTCCTTGAGGTTGATTTCTAGTTTCAGTCCCTTGTAGTCAGAGAAAATGCTTGATACAATTTCAATTTTTTTGAATTTTCTAGGCTTGTTTGTGTTCTATCATGTGATCTGTCTTTGAAAATGTTTCATGTAATTTGAAAGGAATGTGTATTTTGCTTCTTTGGGTTAGAAGGCTCTGTATATATCAGTTAAGTCTAGGGCATTATTCAATGCCACAGTATCCTCGTTGATATTTTGTTTGGAAGATCTGTCCATTTTTGACAATGGGGTGTTGAAATCCCCTACTATAATTGTGTTGCTGTCAATATCTTTCTTGAAGTCCTCCAAGATTTTCTTTATGTATTTGGGTGCTTCTATGTAGGGTCCATGTATATTTACAATGTTTATGTCATCTTGATGGATTCTTCCCTTGAGTATCATGAAGTGAACTTCTGGGTCTTCTTTTATGGCTCTTTTTTGAAGTCTATTTTGTCTGATAGTGCTACCCTGGCTTTTTTTTCCCTGGCCATTTGTTAGAAATATTTGTTTCCAGCCCTTCACTTTCAGTCTGTGTAGGTATTTTGTTGTGAGGTGGGTCTCTTGTAGGCAGCATATGTGTGGGTCTTGATTTCTTATCCATTCAACTATTCTATGTCTTGTGCTTGGAGCATTTAATCCATTTAAGTTTAAGGTTATTTTTGATAGGTACTTATTTATTGCCATTTTTTTCTGCCTATGTTCCTCTCTCTCTCACTCTTTTTTTCCCTTTTCTTAAAGCAAACACTTTAGCATCTCTTGCAGAACTGGATTGGAGGAGGTGTATTCTTTGAGCTTCCTTTGTCTGGGAAACTCCTTATTTGGCCTTCCATTTTAATTGAGAGCCTTGGTGGACAGAGTGGTCTTGGTTGTATGACTTTGTTTTTCATTACTTGGAATGTTCCTAGCCAATCTCTTCTGGCTTACAGGGTTTCCATTGAGTAGTCAGCTGCTAACCTTATTGGGGCTCCCTTGTTTGTTACTTCCTGTTTCTCCCTTGTTGCCTTTAAGATTCTCTCTTTGTCTTGGAATTTTGCCATTTTAATTATGATGTGTCTTAAAGTGGGTCTCTTTGGTTTCCTCTTCATTGGAACTTTGTGCTTCCTGGATTTCTGTGAGTTTTTCTCTCATCAAATGAGTGAAGTTTTCCATCATTACTTTTTCAAATAGGTTTTCTATTCCTTCCTCCTCTTCTTCTCCTTCTGGTGTCCTTACTATACAGATATTATTACATTTCATGTTGCCCTGCAGTTCCCTTAACACATCTGTGTTCTTTCTGAGTCTTTTTTCCTTTTCTTGCTCTTTCTGGGTGTTTTTTCTACCTTGTCCTCCAGCTCGCTGATCCGATCCTCTGTTTCATCTAGCCTGCTTTTGATTCCTTCTACTGTGCTCTTCAGTTCAGAAATTGTATTCTTCATTTCCTCTTGACCCCTCTTGATAGTTTCTATTTCGTTTTTCATGTTGATATATTTTGTAATGAGTTCACTGTAGTGTCCCTGTAGTTTTTGATAATTCTCCGTGAGCTCATTGAGCTTTCATATAACCATTGCTTTGAACTCAATATCTGATACTTGACTTGCCTCTCTTTCATTTATTATTCTTTCTGGTGCTTCCTCCTTTCTTTCATTTTGGGATTGTTTCTTTGTCTTCCCATTGTTTGTGAGACTCTTCTTGTTAGCCTCTGCTTCTTAAATTGATCTGTTCTGATTCCCTGGGTTTGTGGTGTGAACCTCTATGGTAGGAGACCTGTGATATTTGGTAGTGCATTGTCCTGGATCTCCCGAGCTTGCAGGTCTTTGGCTGTCATTTATGTTCACTCTGCCTGTCTTTTGGTTTTGATTGTTGTCGGGTCTTTCTTTGGTAATTCCTGCCCTCCTGCTGGTTAACTGAGGGTCACTCAGTCCACCACATCTTGTATTTTGTTGTGCAGGTGTGGACAAGTTGTGTTAAAGCTGGTTCTTCTGTCTGAGGTTTTGAGTCTTCTCTCTTACTATCCTTTAGTTGTTTGTTCTGGGTAATTTCTCCACCATTTAGTTGTAATTTCAGATTGGCACTGAATGGAGGTTAGTGTGGTTTCCACTCACTCTTTCAGCTTCTTTCATTGTTATCTGTTGGTGGCTCTTTTGTTAGTGGGTTTCTTTTTCCAGCATGTATCCTGGTGTTCACAGCGTCCACCTACTCTGTTGCTTTTCACCTTCTGACTTATTTCTGGATCTGTCTCTGGTAGTCTCACAGCTCCAGGCCTTATTAATTTATATCTTATATATACTATAATTTCTTTTCTCTTTTTGAAATTTTATTTTGATTATACTATTACAGTTGTCCAATTTATTTCTTCCCTTTATCCTTCTCTGCCATGCACATCCCTCCCTCCAGCATTCTTCCTCTTTAGTTCATATGCGTAGGCTGTACATATAAGTTATTTGACTTCTCCATTTCTTTTTTAAAAAGATTTTATTTATTTATTTTTAGAGAGGGGAAGGGAGGGAGAAAGACAAGGAAAGAAACATCAGTGTGTGGTTGTCCATCACATGCTCTCTAATGGGGACCTAGCCTGCAGCCTAGGCATCTGCCCTGACTGGGAATTGAAGTGGCAACCCTTTGCTTTGCAGGCTGGCACTCAATCCACTGAGCCACACCAACCAGGGTGGCTTCTCCATTTCTTGTACTATATTAACCTCCCCTGTCGATTTTGTACTTACCATTTATGTTTCTCTTTCCCTATATTTTCCCCATTTTTCTCCTCCTCCCTCCCTGCTGATAACACTCCATGTGTTCTCCATTTCTGTGTTTCTGTTCCTGTTCTAGTTGTTTGCTTAGTTTGTTTTTGTTTTTTAGGTTTAGTTGTTGATAGTTGTGAGTTTGCTGTCATTTTACTGTTCATAGTTTTTATCTTCTTTTTCCTAGATAAGTCCCTTTAACATTTCATATAATAAGGGCTTGCTGATGATGAACTCCTTTTACTTGACCTTATCTGGGAAGCTCTTTATTTGTCCTCCCATTCTACATGATAGCTTTGCTGGATAAAGTAACCTTGGATGTAGATCCTTGCCTTTCATGACTTCAACTACTTCTTTCCAGCAAGGTGTCTTTTAAAAAAGCAGCTGCTAGTCTTATTGGTGCTCCTTTGTATGTAACTGTCTCCTTTTCTGTTGATGCTTTTAAGATTCTCTCTTTCTCTTTAATCTTGCATAATGTAATTATGATGTGCCTTGTTGTGTGCCTCCTTGGGTCCAACTTCTTTGGAACTCTCTGAGCTTCCTGGACTTCCTGGAAGTCTATTACCTTTGCCAGATTGGGGAAGTTCTCCTTCATTATGTTTTCAAATAAGTCTTCAATTTCTTCCTCTTCCTCTTGTCCTTCTGGATCCCCTATGACTCAGACGTTGGAATGTTTAAAGTTGTCCTAAAGGTTCCTAAGCCTCTCCTCATTTTTGAATTCTTGTTTCTATTTTCTGTTCTGCGTAAATGTTTATTTCTTCCTTCTGCTCCAAAAAGTTGATTTGAATCTCAGTTTCCTTCCCTTCACTGTGGGTTCCTGTCTATTTTATTTTATTTCACTTTGCATAGCCTTCACTTTTTCCTCTATTTTCCAACCGCACTCAAACAATTCTGTGAGCATCCTGATTACCAGTGTTTTGAACTGTGCATCTGATAGGTTGGCTATCTCTTCATCACTTAGTTCTATTTTTGGAGTTTTGATCTCCTCTTTGATTTGGGCCATATTTCTTTGTCTCAGCACACCTGTTATGTTGTAAGGACCAATCAGAGCCTTAGGTATTTTCCAGGCCTCACTTTGCTGCATTGTGGTGCTGTATGTGGGGGAGCGGTGTTAGAGGGAACAATGCCAATTGCTAGGCTCTCAGTCTGCTTTCAGTCACTTCCCCTGCTACCAACAAGAAAATTGGGCCCTTCTGGTGCTGAGTCCCATGTGGGTGGGTTTGTGTACATTCTATGACCCTGTGGGTCTCTCCTATGACCTCTCCTGTGGTGCTGGAAGTTTCTTCCACCACCGGAACCACCACAGGTTTTGCAGTAATGCTTGAATCGAAGTACCCTGAGCTAAAGCCAGCCCCCACCACAGGTTTTTACAGCCAGAGATTTTGAGGCTTTCTTTCCCATGCTGGAACCCTGAGTTGCACGATCTGCCTTGCTCCCCATTTGTTCCTCCCAGTTTATCTGCATGTAAATATCAGACTTCCCCACCTGCCAGCCACCACCTTGCCCACCCGGTCCTCCAGCCACTGCATTGCAGTGCATCTTTTCTGCCCTGGCTGCCCTTCTCTGCCCCTCCTACCAATCTGAATGAATGTTTCTTCTTTAACTACTTGGTTGTCAGATTTCGATACAGTTTTATTTTCTGACAGTTCTGATTATTTTTCATTTTTAAGTTAGTTGTTGTCCTTCTTTTGGTTGTATGAGGAGGCAAAGCAACAGCTGATTTTTGTATACTGATTTTATTATATCCTACAAGTTTATTGAAGTTATTGATTAGTTTTAACTCTTTTTTTGGCAGAGTCTAGAATTTTCTGTATATAAAATCATATCATCTGCTAATAACAATTTTACAAATTCCTTAACTACTTGGATGCCTCTTATTTTTTTAAAAATTCATATTTCAGAGATAGAGGAAGGGAGGGAGAAAGAGGAGGCTAGAAATATCAATATGTGGTTGCCTCTCATGCACCCTGTACTGGGGACCTGGCTGGCAACCCAGGCATATGCCCTGACTGGGAATCAAACCAGCAACACTTTGGTTCACAGGTCAGCACTCAATCCACTGAGCCACACCAGCCAGGGATTTTTATCTTGCATGATTTCTCTAGCTAGGACTTCCAATACTATGCTGATTAGCATTGTAAGAGTGGGGATCTTTGGCTTGTTGTAGAGAATGCTGCATGTGCACTTGATAAAAATATGTATGCTGATGCTCTTGAATGGGATGTACTATACCCTGTCTGTTAGGTCTATTGTTCTAAAGTATAATTCAAGTCTAACATTTCTTTGTTTATTTTCTGTCTGAATGATATATCAAATATTGAAAATGTGTTATTAAAGTACCACTATTATTGTACTTGTGTCTATTTGTCCCTTCATATCTGTTATGATTTGCTTACTATATTTAGGTGCTCTGATGTTGGGTGCATATGTATTTATGACTATTATAACTTCTGGCTGAGTTTACCCCTTTATCATTATGTAATTGCTTTCTTTATTTCTTGTTAACATTTTGGGCATACAGTCTATTTTGTCTGATAATAGTACAGATACCTCTACTTTTTTTTGGTCTCCACTCACATGTGTTATCATTTTCCATCTCTTCACTTTAAATCTATGTGTGTCCATAAAGTTGAAGTGAGCTTCTTGCAGGCATAACATAGTTGGACCTTGTTTATATCCATCCTGCCACTAAATGACTTTTCTGAAAAATTAAATCCATTTACATTTAGAGTAGTTACTGATATGTAAGGATTTACTAATGTCATATTATTTTCTGGTTGTTTTTGTATTTCCATTCATTTTTAATTTCTCTCTTTCTACCTTCGGAAATTGGTAGTTTTCCATGTTGGTATGCCCTGATTCCCTGATGTTTAACTTTAGTGAAGCTATTATAGGTTTTTGCTTTGTGGTTACCATAAGGCTTTGAAAAAGACAGTTTATATTTATAACAATCTATTTTATGGTGATAACAACTTCAATCACAGAAATCTCCCAGGCTTTAGTCCACCTTTATGCTTTTTTTAAAATTAATTATTTATTTATTTTAATTTAATTGTTGCTCAAGTAAAGTTGTCTCCATTTTACCCCCACAGTTGCCCCCTGACCCAGCCAATCCCAATCTCCACCCTTGATCCTACCCTTCTTTGGTTTTCTCCATCTGTCCATTCTACACGTTCCTGAAAACCATTCCCCCATTTTCTATCATTATCCCCTCCCACCTTCTCTCTGGTTATTGATAGTATGTTCTTAATTTCAATGTCTCTGGTTATAATTTGCTTGCCTGTTCATTTCATTGATTATGTTCTACTTATAGTTGAAATCATATGGAACTTGACTCCACTGCCTGGCTCATTTCACTTAGCATGATGCTCTCCAGTTCCATCCACGCTGTTGCAAAGGGTAGGAGCTCGTTTTTTCTTTCTGCTGGGTAGTATTCCATTGTGCAAATGTACCATCGTTTTTTTTTTGGTTTTTTTTTTAGAAGAAACTATTTTATTTTATTTTTTAATAATTACTTTGTTGTTCAATTACAGTTATTTGCATCCTCTCCCCTCCCCTCCTCCCTTCCCCTCCAACCCCACCTCCCCCCACCAGCCTCCCTCTCTTGCCCTTAGTTCTGTCCATGTGTCCTCTACAGTGATTCCTGAAAACCCTTCTACCCATTGTACCCTCCCCACTCCCCCCTTGCTATTGTTAGACTGTTCTTAATTTCAATGTCTCTATTTATGTTTTGCTTGCTTTCTACTTTTGTTGCTTGTACCATAGTTTTTTGATCCACTCATTTACTGAAGGGCACTTAGGTTGCTCCCAGCACTTGGCTATTGTAAATTGTGCTACTATGAACATTGGGGTACATAGGTTCTTTTGGATTAGTGTTTCAGTGTTCTTAGGGTATAATCCCAGAAGTGGAATTGCTGAGTCAAAAGGCAGTTCCATTTTTATGTTTCTGAGGAAATTCCATACTGTTTTCCACAGTGGCTACACCACTCTGCATTTCCACAAAGTGCACTAGAGTTCCCTTTCTCCACATCCTCTCCAACACTTGTCTGTTGCTTGGTTTATGATGACCATTCTCACTGGTGTGAGGTGGTATCTCATTCTGGTTTTAATTTGCATCTCTCTGATGGCTAGTGATAATGAGCATCTTTTCATATGTGTCTGAGCCCTCTGTATGTCCTCCTTGCAGAAGTGACTGTTCAAGTCTTTTGCCCATTTTTAATTTTTTTTGTCTTCCTAAAGTGGAGTCATATGAGTTCTTTTTTTTTTCATTTTTGTTCAATTACAGTTATTTGCATCCTCTCCCCTCCCCTCCTTCCTTCCCCTCCAGCACCCCTCCCGCCACAGCCTCCCTCCTCCCCCTTAGTTCTGTCCATGTATCCTTTACAGTGGTTCCTGAAAACCCTTCTCCAAAATGTCCCCTCCCCTTCTCCCCTGTCTATTATTAGACGGTTCTTAATTTCAATGTCTCTGGTTCTGTTTTGCTTGCACTCTGCTTTTGTTGGTTATGATCCAGTTC
>PVJI01023238.1:10477-23997 GCA_004026765.1 Micronycteris hirsuta
CCATGCTGTTGCAAAGGGTATAAGCTCCTTCTTCCTCTCTGCTGCGTAGAATTCCATTGTGTAAATGTACCATAGTTTCTTGATCCATTCATTTGTAGATGGGCACCTAGGTTGTTTCCAGCACTTAGCTATTGTGAATTGTGCTGCTATGAACATAGGAGTGCAAAGGTTCTTTTGAATTGGTTTTTCAGGATTCTTAAGGTATAATCCCAGTAGTGGAATTGCTGGGTCGAAAGGCAGTTCCATTTTCATTTTTCTGAGGAAGTTCCATATTGTTTTCCACAGTGGCTGTACCAGTCTGCATTCCCACAAACAGTGCAGTAGGGTTCCCTTTTCTCCACATCCCCTCCAACAGTTATCTGTTGCTTTGTTGGTGATGGCCATTCTGACTGGCGTGAGGTGGTATCTCATTGTGGTTTTAATTTTCATCTCTCGGATGGCTAATGATGTTGAGCATCTTTTCATATGACTCTGGGCCCTCTGTATGTCCTTTTTCGAGAAGTGTCTGTTCATGTCTATTGCCCATTTTTTAATTGGTTTTTTTGTCTTCCTGGAGTGGAGTCATATGAGCTCTTTGTATATTTTGGAGATCAGACCCTTGTCTGAGGTATCGTTAGCAAATATGTTTTCCCATACGGTTGGTTCTCTCTTTTTTTTAATACTAGTTTCTTTAGCCCCACAGAAGATCTTTATTTTGATAAGTACCCATTTGTTTATTCTTTCCTTTATGTCCCTAGCTCTAGGGGACATATCATTGAAGATGTTGCTGCATGGAATATCTGAGATTTTCCTACCGATGTTTTCCTCTAGAACTTTTATGGTGTCACGACTTACATTTAAGTCTTTTATCCACCTTGAATTTATGTTTGTGTATGGTGTAAGTTGGTGCTCGAGTTTCATTTTTTTGCAGGTAGCCATCCAGGTTTCCCAACACCATTTGTTGAAGAGGCTATTTTTATTCCATTTTATGCTTCTGCCCCCTTTGTCAAAGATTAATTGCCCGTAGAGACTCGGGTTTATTTCTGGGCTCTCTATTCTGTTCCATTGGTCTATCTGTCTGTTTTTATGCCAATATCAGGCTGCTTTGACTACAGTGGCCTTGTAATATAGTTTGATATCAAGAATTGTGATCCTTCCTGTTTTGCTCTTCTTTCTCAAAATTGCAGCTGATATTCGGGGACGTTTATGGTTCCATACAAATTTTTGAAGTGTTTGTTCTATATCCATGAAATATGTCATTGGAACTTTGATAGGGATTGCATTGAATCTCTATATTGCTTTGGGGAGTATGGACATTTTGATGATGTTGATTCTTCCAATCCATGAGCATGGTATACGTTTCCATTTGTTTCTGTCTTCCATGATTTCTCTCTTCAGTGTTGTGTAGTTTTCTGAGTACAGGTCTTTTACCTCCTTGGTGAGTTTTATTCCCAGGTATTTTATTTTATTTTTTTTTGTTGCTATATCAAATGGGATTTTTTTCCTGATTTCTGTTTCTGCTGTCTCACTGTTGGTATATAAAAATAGCTTTGATTTCTGGATATTGACTTTATATCCTGCTGTCTTGCCAAATTCAATTATTGGATCGAGTAGTTTTTTAGCAGAGTCTATAGGATTTTCTAAGTACACTATCATGTCGTCTGCAAACAATGACTGTTTTGTTTCCTCCTTTCCAATTTGGATGCCTTTTCTTTTCTTTTCTTGTCTGATTGCTGTGGCTAAAACTTCCAGAACTGTGTTGAATAGAAGTGGTGATAGTGGGCAACCTTGTCTTGTTCCTGATCTTAGTGGGAAAGATTTTAGTTTTTGTCCATTGAGTATAATGTTAGCTGTAGGTTTCTCATATATGGCCTTTATTATGTTGAGGAATGTTCCCTCTATTCCCACTTTGCTAAGTGTTTTTATCATAAATGGATGTTGTACCTTATCAAATGCTTTTTCTGCATCTATTGATACGATCATGTGATTTTTGTCTTTGCTTTTGTTTCTGTGATATATTACGTTTATTGTTTTGCGAATGTTGTACCATCCTTGCATCCCTGGTCTGAAACCTACTTGGTCATGGTGAATGATCTTTTTAATGTATTGCTGGATGCGGTTTGCTAATATTTTGTTGAGAATTTTAGCGTCAATGTTCATCAGTGATATTGGCCTGAAGTTTCCTTTCTTTGTTGTGTCTTTTTCTGGTTTTGGGATTAGGATGATGCTGGCCTCATAAAAAGAGTTTGGGAGTCTTCCATCATTTTGGATTTTTTGGAATAGTCTGTGAAGGATTTGTGTTAGTTCTTCCTTAAATGCTTTGTAGAATTCTCCTGTGAAACCATCTGGTCCAGGGCTTTTGTGTGTTGGGAGTTTTTTGATTACTGCTTTAATTTCTTCCACTGTTATTGGTTGGTTCAGGCTTTCTGTTTCTTTCTTATTGAGTTTTGGAAGATTATATTTTTCTAAGAATTTGTCCATTTCTCCTAGTTTTTCATATTTCTTGGCATACAGTTCTTCGTAGTAGTGACTTATAATCCTTTGTATTTCTGTGGCATCAGTTGTAATATCTCCTCTTTCATTTCTGATTGAGTTTATTTGGGTCCTCTCTCTTTTTTTCTTGATGAGCCTGCTTAAAGGCTTCTCGATTTTGTTTATCTTTTGAAAGAACCAGCTCCTGGATTCATTGATCCTTAGTATTGTCCTTTTAGTCTCTAAGTCGTTTAACTCTGATCTGATCTTGGTTATTTCCTTCCTTCTACTTGCTCTGGGTTGTCTTTGCTGTTGTTCCTCGAGTTCTTGTAGGTGTAGGGTTAGGTTATTTGTGTAAACTGTTTCTGTTTTTTTTTAGGTAGGCCTGTATTGCTATGAACTTCCCTCTCAGGAATGCCTTCACTGTGTTCCATAAGTTTTGGGTTGTTATCAATTCATTTTCATTTGTTTCAAGCAACTTTTTGATTCCTTCCCTAATCTCGTCCTTGACCCATTCATTGTTTAACAGCATGCTATTCAGTCTCCATGATTTTCAGTGTTTTGGGTTTTTTCCTTGTGGTTGGTTTCTAATTTCAGTCCCTTGTGGTCAGAGAAAATACTTGGTATGATTTCAATTTTCTTGCATTTGTTGAGGCTTGTTTTGTGTCCTATCATATGGTCTATTTTTGAAAATGTTCCATGTGCATTTGAAAAGAATGTATATTTAGCTTCTTTGGGGTGAAGGGCCCTATATATATCAGTTAAGTCCATTTCTTCTAGGACATTGTTCAGTGCCACAATGTCTTTGCTGATATTTTGTTTGGAGGATCTGTCCATTTTTGACAGTGGGGTGTTGAAGTCTCCTACTATAATTGTGTTGCTATCAATGTCCTTCTTGAAGTCCTCCAGGATTTTCTTTATGTATTTGGGTGCTCCTGTGTTGGGTGCGTATATATTTACAATGTTTATGTTTTCTTGGTGGATTCTTCCCTTGAGTATTATAAAGTGTCCTTCTGGATCTCTCTTGATGGCCCTTTTTTTGAAGTCTATTTTGTCTGATATGAGCATTGCTACCCCAGCTCTTTTTTCTTGTCCGTTTGCTTGGAAAACTTGTTTCCAGCCCTTCACTTTCAGTCTCTATAAGCCTTTTGTCCTGAGGTGGGTCTCTTGTAAGCAGCATATGTGTGGGTCGTGCTTTCTTATCCATTCTGCTATTCTATGTCTTTTAATTGGAGCATTTAATCCATTTACGTTTAAGGTTATTATTGATAGGTACTTATTCATTGCCATTTTTTTAGTACCTGTGTTCCTCACTCTCTCTCTTTCTCTTCCTTCCCTTAAATCAGTCCCTTTAGGATCTCTTGCAGAGCTGGTTTGGTGGAGGTGTATTCTTTTAGACTTCTTTTGTCTTTGAAGCTCCTTATTTGGCCATCAATCTTGATTGAGAGCCTTGCTGGGTAGAGTAGTCTTGGTTGCAGGCCTCTGGTTCTCATTACTTGGAATGTTTCTTGCCATTCCCTTCTGGCTTGGAGTATTTCCATTGAGAAGTCAGCTGCTAACTTTATTGGGGTTCCCTTGTATGTTACTTCTTTCTTCTGCCTCACTGCCTTTAGGATTCTCTCTTTGTCTTGGAATTTTGCCATTTTAATGATGATGTTTCTTGAAGTGGTCCTGTTCGGGTTCCTTTTGAATGGGACTCTCTGTATTTCCTGGATTTGTGTGTCCTTTTCTCTCATCAGATTAGGGAAGTTTTCCACCATTATTTTTTCGATCAGGTTTTCCATCCCTTGCTGCTCTTCCTCTCCTTCTGGTATCCCTATAATACGAATATTGTTACGTTTCATGTTGTCCTGCATTTCCCTTAATACCTCTTCATTCTTTCTGAGCCTCTTTTCCTGTACTTGCTCTTTTTGGGTGCTTTTTTCAACCTTGTCCTCCAACTCGCTGATCCGATCCTCTGCCTCATTGAGCCTACTTTTGATTCCTTCTATTGTGTTCTTCAGTTCAGATATTGTATTCTGCATTTCCTCTTGGCCCTTGTGAATAGTTTCTATTTCCTTTTTCATGTTGACATAGTTTTCAGTGAGTTCATTATAGTTTCCCTGTAGTTTCTGGTAGTTTTCTGTGATTTCATCAAGCCTCTCGAGTTTCTTGAGCTGCCTGATAACATATGCTTTGAACTCAATATCTGATAGTTGGCTTGCCTCTGTTTCATTTATCATTCTTTCTGGGGCTTCCTCCTTTCCTTTCATTTGGGGATTGTTTCTTTGTCTTCCCATTGTTTGTGCGATTCTTTTGCTATCTTCTGGTTCTTAAATTGATCTGTCAAGTTCTCTGAAGCAGCGAAGTTAATTTTGTGTCACTGTCTCTGTTTTTTGGGCTGACTCTTGTCTGGGTCCCACTCTATTCTCTTCACAATTCCAGGTTTTAATGTCTCATTGGCTGATCTTTAAGTTTTATGCGCAATCCTGGTCGCCAATCTTCCTGAAATAAGCTGGGCGATCGCTCCACTCCTCAGAAAATCAGCCAGATATCCCACCAGTGGGCTGGAGGAAGCCGATCCCACTCCCTCCTACTCTGCTGCCATCTTTCCCATATGAGTTCTTTATATAATTTGGAGATCAAACCCTTTTCTGAGGTATCATTGGCAAATATGTTTTCTCATATGGTTGGTTCCCTTTTCATTTTGTTGATGTTTTCTTCATCTGTGCAGAAGCTTTATAGTTTGACATAGTGCCATTTGTTTATTCTTTCCTTTATATGCCTTGCCCTAGGGGATGTATCAGTGAAAATATTACTGGATGGAATATCTGAGATTTTGCTGCCTCTTTCCCTCTAGGACTTTTATGGTGTCGTGACTTATATTTAAGTCTTTTATCCATCTTTAGTTCATTTTTGTGTAAGTTGTTTATGATTTCTGTTTTTAAAGATTTTATTTACTTATTTTTAGAGAAAGGAGGAGGGAGGGAGAAAAGGAGAGAAGCATCAATGTGTGTTTACTTTTTACACACCCACAACCAGAGACCTGCCCTGCAACCTAGGCATGTGCCCTTGACTGGGAATCTAACCAGTGACCCTTTGACTCATAGTCCAGCACTCAATCTACCTAGCCACATCAGCCAGGTCTGATTATGATTTCTTTAAATAAACGTTCTTCCACAATCTCCCTCTCTTCTTCATCTGGACCTCCAATGATTCTAACATAGTATTCCAAAGATTACATAGGCTCTCTTTACTCTTTCATTATTCCTCTTATTGTTGTTGTTGTTCTTGAGTAACTGGATTATTTCAAACTTTCTATCCAATAACTCGCTGATTTTATATTCTGTTTGGTCTATTCTGCTATTGATGTTCCCTATTGCAGTTTTTATCCCATGCATTGAATTCAGCTCCAAAATTTGTTTTATTCTTTATAATAATTTTTCTTTTTGTTAAATTTCTAGTTCTATGTATTTTTCCTGATTTTATTTAATTGTCTTTCTCTGTTTTGTTATAGTCCATTGAGTCTCCTCGAAATAGATATTTTGAATTTTTATCTCATAATAGTAGATCTCCATGTCTTTGGGTTTTATGATGACTATTGTGATCTTTTGGTAATGTCATATTTCCAAAATTTTTCATTTACTTTGGAGTTTTGTGTTTCTGGTTTCACATTTGAAGTACCAGTCACCTCCTCTAATATTTACTGACTTCAGGAGAGAATTACCTTTTTCTCACTCCTTTTGTAGATTCTGAGGCTTTCTCAAATCTTACATGCATATGCCTACTTCATGCTTCTTGCTCCCTCTTGTGGAAGAATTCTTAAACTTTTATGTGTTTTCTCAATTCTACAACACATCAGGTTGGCTGCTGATAGCTTCTCTTTTGTTTCCCATAGGTGGTGGTTCAAGTTTGTGGTTTTTGCCTGGGCTACAGTCCGTGGCTTGTTTTCTAAGCACTCTCCTTGTCTACCAGAACTTGTTCTTGTTACCACCCTTGAGGATATACACAATGAGCTGACTTTAGAGTGCTCACAGGCCAGGTGGGAGGATCCTTCAATGAAGTTTGTCCAGTGGCTCATGGGCAGGCTTCTTCCTGGAGTTCAGAATACCCTCAGCAAAAAAAAAAAAATGTCATTTTAATGACCTTCGATATTTTTGTCTGCATCTTTCCTGATCTCCTCCTTCCCCATAGTCATCTAGTTCCCACTTCAGTACGCTGGGTTCTGTGGGAAATAAATGAGTTTTTCCAGCGTTGGCTGACAAGGCATGGAAGCCAGCACTCACCACTCTTTTCCCCTCATGGGAAAGGTTGCCCCTGGCTAATTCACCCCCACCTTGTGAGAAGAGCAATGTTGGCAAAGTTCCCCTTATCTTTTCCAATGCACTCAAACTGTTACTTTTGTGAGGATGGTTCTCCAACAGAGTGCTGAAACTTCTCTGGAAACCTGGGCTTCTATAAAGACTCTCTCCACTGGGGTCTCCCCAGGTCAGTGGTCTCCAGGTGTTGCCTAACAGTGTCCAAAAGAGGCTGAGGCCAATTCACAGGTTCCACTTGGTTCCACAGATTATTCTGTGGTCTGTCTGCATTATCATCCAGTGCACAAGAAGGTGATACTCTTCCTGGTTTCATTGGCTTATGATGATAGATCCCACAGCTTCCGCAGAGATATTTTTATTTTGTTCAAAGTAGATGCCACATTATAGTTAAAAGGGGGGACAAAAAGGAGAGATGTGTTATGCCAATGTGATGCTGATATTATCTCCTCCCCACTCAATATTGTGTCCTGATTGGAGAGAAAAAAGTGAAACTATATCAATTCAAAGATGACATGCTATATTGGGTCTGGCATAAATAATGCCCTTTTATTACAAAATCATAAGCATGTAATTCTGTAACATAACACTATCATACTCAAGTACACCATATGACAACTTAGGTGAAATGTTCAAATTAAAACTGTAAATTATTACGCCCATATTATTACCCTACCAACCACACTCAAGCAGTTCTGCCAGACACTGTATACAGAAAAGCCTAAAGAAATTCTAAAAGTTCTTAAGGTTAATAAATGAGTTTAGCAAACTTGTAGGATGGAAGATCAATATACAAAAATCACTTGCCTTTC
Organism: Micronycteris hirsuta; assembly: GCA_004026765.1. Taxonomy (NCBI): domain Eukaryota; kingdom Metazoa; phylum Chordata; class Mammalia; order Chiroptera; family Phyllostomidae; genus Micronycteris; species Micronycteris hirsuta. The sequence goes on from PVJI01023238.1 coordinate 18,036, forward strand.
TGTACACTAGCAATTAACAATCTGAAAATAACATTAAGAAAACAATTCCATGTGCAACTTCATCAAAAATAATAAAATAATTAGGAATAATTTAAACCAAAGAAGTGTTGCACCGTACACTGAAAATTATGAAATATTGTTGAAAGAAATTAAAAGTATAAATAAATGGAAAGAGATACATGTTCACATATAGTAAAACTTAATACTGTTAGGATGCCAATACTTCCCACATTGATCTCTAGATTCAATGCAATTCCTATCATAATTCCAACTGCTGTTTTTTTGTTTTGCAGGAATGGGAAAGCTAATCCTAATATTCATATGGAATGGAAGAGATTCTAAATAGCCAAAGCAATCTTGAAAAATAAACACAAAGTTGGAAAACTCAAGGTTCTTGATTTTAAAACTTACTACAAAGCTACAGTAATTAAGAGAGTATAGATAGTACTGGCATAAAGTTAGACATATAGACTAATGGAATATAACTGAAAGTCCAGCAATAAATCTGTACATTTATGGTCGATTCATTTTCAAATAGAGTTCCAAGAATGTCAGTGATGTCAGGGGTGTCAATGAGAAAAGAATAATTGTTGAAATAAATGATGCTGTAATGATAGGTTAGCCCTGTGCAAAAGAACAAGTTTGGAAACATACCTCATACAATATACCAGAAGTAACTAAACATTGATAAAAAATCTAAATGTAAGAGCTAAAACTATAAAACGCTGAATGAAAGTAGGTGAACACCTTTATGACTTGGATTAGCAATGGATTTTTAGATATCCTACCAAAAGCATAAGCAAGAAAAAAATAGATCAATTAAACTTCACCAAAATTAAAAAATATCATGTATCAAGAGACACTATCAAGAAAGCAAAAGACAACTCACAGAATGAGAGAAAACATTTGTAGATCATACATCTAATAAGTGTTAAGGCTAAAACTAACTTTATAAAATGAATAATCTCTCATTTTCTACTGACTGAAAATATTGTCTGAAATTTATGTCAATTGTTCTTTAACTGTGTAGTAGAATTCTACAACGAAGCCACCTGTGCCTGGAAATTTTTTCTGAGACTTTTTTTCAATTACAAATTTAATTTCTTTAGTAGTTATAGAGTTATTCAAATGAGTAATTTCGTATTGATGAGTTGTGGTAGTTTGTGTTTTTTAAGGAAGTGTTCTATCTTGTGTATGTTTCACATTTTTGTGTTTAGTATTCTCTTATTATATTTTTAATACTTGAAGGGTCTGTAGTTATAATTCCTACTTTATTGTGATATTGTTAATTTGTTTCTTCTCTTGTTTTTCTTTGGCAGTTTTGCTACAGGCTTGTCAGTTGTATCAGTCTTTTCAAAGAACCAGCTATTTGACGATTGATTTTATCTATTGTTTCTCTGCTTTTAATTTCATTGATTCTTACTCTTTATTTTCTTTTTCCCTCAACTTATGATTTATTTTTCTGTTGTATTCATTTGTTACTTTAGTGGGAACTTAGATTATTGGTTTGATATTTTCCCTTTTATCATGTATTCATTTTGTGCATAAATTTTCCTCTTCAGTGCTGTCTTGGCTGTGCCCAACAAGTTTTGATATGTAGTGATTACATTTTAATTTAGTTCTCTGAAATTTTATTTTCCTTAAACTTCCTTTTTGACCCATTGGTTAGTTTCCAAGTATTTGAGATTTTTCAGTTTTCCTTTCTTTATTGATTTCTAGTTTGATTTTGTTGTGGTTGGAGAAAATTATTCTGTATGATTTCAATTCTTTTCATTTTATTGAGGTTTATTTTATGGCTTGGAAAGCAGTCTGTCTTGATATATGTTCCATGGTCACTTGGAAACAATGGGTTTTCTACTATAATATTATTCAGTGGAGTGTTTCAATGTTTCCTTGATCTTGTTATTGGGGATGTTGTTGAGATTTTGCTGATTTTCTGTCTACTTTTTAAATCAATTGTTGAAAGATGGATATTGAAGTATTCAACCATAATAGCAGATCTGTTTCTCCTGTTTTTGTTTTACATATTTCACAGTTTTATTATTAACATATATTCATTTATGATTGCTATATCATTTTCATGGATTGGCCCTTTTATTACTATATAATGTACCACTCTATGTCTGGTAATTTCTTTTTCTTCTAAAGTATATTTTATATCACATCAATATAACCACTTCTTTTTCCTTTTAATGTTTTGTATGATACCTTTTTTCCATTCTTTTACTTCTACCTACCCATATCATATGTTAAGTAATTTCTTATACACAATATATATTTGGGTCATGTTTTTAATCCATTCATTCAATCTCTGTTTTTAATTGGTGTATTTAGATCATTTCTGGCCAGGAGGCATGAAAATTTTAGGCTCCTTACTTGGCTTTCTCTGACACTATTCCAGTGGGGGTGTTGGGGTGTTTTGTTAATAACCTCAGGTGAGTGAAAACCTAGGTGTTGTATTCTACTTTTTCTAGCATGGGTGATGGTAGGGCCACAATATTTTATGTAGCATTTGACTAAAGTAGAGAAATTACTGTGTAATATTTTTTTTTCTTGCTAAGCTGCCCCTTTCCTGGTGTTTTGGCTATAAATAGCAGACTTTCATGGGATCTTTGTGTGTGTGTGTGTGTGTGTGTGTGTGTGTGTGTGTGTGTGTCTGAACCTGTTGAAGTTTTTGGGTTGCTGGACTTTTCCATAATGCCTGGTATATATAGGGTAAAAAAGAATACACCAATGTCATTCTTCAGGTCTTGAGGTCCCTGATTGATCTGCCTTTTCTCTACATTTCAGAGTCTTCTTATGTGTGTTTGTATATATTTCCCAGCGTTTTTAGTTGTACCTAGTGGAATGAATAGGGAAAATACATCTACTCCATCTTACTAGAAGTTAACAGATAATGAATGTTCGGAAAGCAGCTGAATAGTGAACCAGAAGTTCAAGACAGAGTTTGGACAGGAGACAATAATGTGGGAGTCACCATAAGATAGATGACACATAAAGCATAACATTAGATGAAATCATCATATAGGGAGTTACTGTAAGTAGCAAAGAGAATACATCCACAGACTGAGCCCTGAGACACTCTAATATTTAGAAGTTGGGGATGTGAAAAAAATCCAGCAACAGAGACTAAGAAAGATAATTAGAAATGTAAGAGAAAATCTAAGAGACTATGGTTTCTAAGAAGTAGGTGAAGACAGTATTTCAAGAAGTAGAGTGTGGTCAACTGTGTCCATTGCTGCAGAAAATCATGTAACCAGAATAATGAGAATGGACTATGGATTGTAGAAACATCGACGCTTATTTGTTGACTAATTATATGACTGTCTGAGTGAATTCTCTACTTAATTATTTTTGTCAGTTATACATCTTCAGGATTATTATTAGTTACAATAATATAAAAAGCCATCCATCCAATCACTCACTTGTATTTAAAGGATCTCTGACAAGTGTCTGTCTTGTATTTACTTAAGCAATTAACAGTGGCAATTAGCTCACATCTTTATAAAGAAGCCATTTTCATTTCCAGAGAAGCTCTAATAACTCCTTGTTCTAAATGCCTTTACACATTAAATTCCTACTCATCATTCATATTTATGTTCCTTTTTAAATTTTTTTATTGTTGTTCAATTACAGTTGTCCCGATTTCCCCCCCATTACTCTCCCCTGCCATACCCACCCCTCCTCCCACATTCAATCCTCCCCCTCCCCCTGTTGTCTTTGTCCATGCGTCCTTTATACATGTTCCTTGACTTGACCCTTCCCCTTCTTTCCCCCATTATCTCCCTTCCCCTCCATCCCAGTTACTGTAAGTTTGTTCTTTATTTCCATGTCTTTGGTTCTATTTTGCTCACTTGTTTGTTGATCAGGTTCTAATTATAGGTGAGATCATATGGCATTTGTCTTTCAGCGCCTGGCTTATTTCACTTAGCACTTAGTTCCATCCATGCTGTCATGAAGGGTAGGAGTTCTTTCTTTTTGCTGCATAGTATTCCATTGTGTAAATGTACCACAGTTTTTTTTAAAGATTTTATTTATTTATTTTTAGACAAAGGGGAAGGGGAGAGAAAGAGAGGAGAGAAACATCAATGTGTTGTTGCCTCTTGTGCACCCCCCACCAGGGACCTGGCCCACAACCCAGGCATGTGCCCTGACTAGGAATCAAACCGGTGACACTTTGGTTCACGGGTCAGTGCTCAATCCATTGAACCACACCAGCCAGGGCTGTATCACAGTTTTTTGATCCACTCATTTACTGGTAGGCACTTGAGCTGTTTCCAGCAGTTGGCTATTGTAAACTATGCTGCTGTGAACATTGGAGTGCATAGGTTCTTTTGAATTTGTGTTTCAGGATTCTTAGGATATAATGCAAGGAGTGGAATTGCTGTGTCAAAAAGCAGTTACATTTTTAGTGTTTTGAGGAAATTCCATACTGTATATTTATGTTTCTGTGGTCACACAATAAAAAGAAATGCTGCTAGGTATTCAGAAGATACTTTTGATATTTGGAGGAAAACTTGCATTGCTTAACTTCTACCCTTTTGGAGGCTTCCCAAGGATGGCAGCTGCAAGGATGATGACATCCCCACAGGCAGACAGTACCATTTCAGGGGTACCATGCTTTGGTCCCCTCTAATCACTTCATCCCCAATTATTCTCAGTAAAAAAAGCCCCTCTAAGTCCACATGGTCAATGAGCAATGTTCCCCAGTCCCACTTCTAAATAAATGGATCCCTTCTCCTCTATGCCACAGTTTTATCATTGGCTATCATTCATCTTCCCTATGCTTCATTTGTCACCAAGCTGTTAGAAGTCACTACTCTGAACCCATTAGAGTCCTGATATTTACAATTTCTTGTTTAGTTTACTTAGTCTACAAGTCCTTATCTCAAGTGCACAGTTGGAACAATCTATCCACTAGTCAGGTGCACAATCCCTAAATCTGATGGTGTCTCAAAGACCATTGCATATTCTAACACCAGCTCATCATAATACTATAACCAACTCGCCTCAGGATGTAAGGGCAGAAAAAGTAGCCAACCCACTTAAAATAATGTTGCTACAAGGTCATTCTAGTGGGCATGAGAATCACTTCATCCCAGTTACTAAGCCTGCCTGCCATACATGGAGGAGAGAATAGTCCAGAAACAAATATACCAGGTACAGAAGTAGGGTCAAGACAACATAGGTGGATAAAAGTCACTGGCTGGCTGATTCCCCACACATTCAGAGAAACTTTTCCAGAGGAATTATCAAAGTCACCCCTCTACCAATAAAACGTGAATGATAAACAACTCACTGTGACCTCATTGAACAATAGACAACAATTACTGTGATTATATCTGTTGCAGCATGATTAGAATGTTATATGGCACTTTTGTTGTTTGCATAACTAGTTCCAGGATACGGGAACAGCCAATAACAGCTCAAGTAGTTCCATGCAGAGAGAAGAAATGTCCATATGCACCTCATACCAGTCAGAATGGCCATCATCAACAAAGCAACAGACAAGTGTTGAAGGGGATGTGGAGAAAAGGGAACCCTACTTCACTGTTGGTGGGAATGCAGACTGGTACAGCCACTGTGGAAAACAGTATGGAACTTCCTCAGAAAACTAAAAATGGAACTGCCTTTTGACCCAGAAATTTCACTACTGTGATTGTACCCTAAGAGCCCTGAAACACCAATTCAAAAGAACATATGCACTCCAATGTTCATAGCAGCACAATTCACAATAGCCAAGTGCTGGAAACAACCTAAGTGCCCATCTACAAATGAATGGATCAGGAAACTATGGTACATTTACACAATGGAATTCTACGCAGCAGAGGGGAAGAAGGAGCTTATACCCTTTGCAACAGCATGGATGGAACTGGAGAGCATTATGCTAAGTGAAGTAAGCCAGGTGGTGAGGGACAAATACCATATGATCTCACCTTTAACTGGAACATAATCAACAAAA